>PVJI01025003.1:0-21081 GCA_004026765.1 Micronycteris hirsuta | reverse complement strand
TCCCAGTTTCCTTATCTCTATTGGTTCCCTGCAGATCTCTCCTCATTTGTTCAAGCAAGTTCGTTAATTTTTCGTCGAATTCTGTTAGCATCCTTATTACAAGGGTTTTGAACTGTGCATCTGATAGGTTGGCTATCTCTTGGTCGGTTAGCTCTGGAGCTTTGATCTGTTCCTTTCTTTGGGCCATTTTTTTTTTCCCTCAGTGAGCCTGTTACTGTAAGGGGGGCGGAGTCTTGGGGATCCCCTGTGCAGGGAAGTTCCCGGTAGTTGGGCTGTGCTGTAGCCTGTGGGGGTGGGACCTGAGCGCACAATGGCGCCTTCTCCGCTCTCCGCACCCACACCGCCTCCTGCAAGCACTTCGGGCCCCTCTGCGCTGGCTCCGGGGGTCGCTCCGGGGTAGGTGGATGGGCTGCACAGCTCCAATCCCCCGCGGGTCTCCCCAGCGAACTCTCCTGTAAGGCCAGGAGTTCCTCCTGCTGCCGACTCCACCCCCACAGGTGCTCTCACTCTGTGCCGGTGGGTTGCGCCCTGCTTTCCCTCCCGGTTTCTCAGCATGCGAATGCAGACCTGCCCGGTCCACCGGTCTCTCGGCCCTGCTGGGTCCGGATGAGCCAGTTGCAGACCGTGCTTCAGTTGGGGCCCCCGTCTGGGTGTGCTGCAGCCCCGCGGGAACCGCCCCTCCAACCGAGGTCCTGTCGTCTGCTCACCTGCTCATCGCGGGGTTGCTGAGCGCTCTCCCTCCGCCCTGCTCCTCCCGACTGACCAGACTGGATAAATGTATCTTCTTTAATTCCTTGGTTGTCAGACTTCCTCTCAATTCGATTTTCTGTCAGATCTGGCTGTTTTTGGATGTGTAGATTTCTGATTTTTTTCCTTGTTTGGTTGTGCGAGGCGGTACGGTGCATTCACCTATGCCGCCATCTTAGGAAGTCACATTTATAAGCTATTTAAAAACTTTGCTTTTACTTACCCATCGATGTGGTGACATGCACTCTCCTGGGTAGGGCCTAAGCCACACTGGATGGAAAAACGGTAATAAAATAAAATAAAAACTTTGCTTTCATTGATCAATTCTATTTCTTGGTAGTTAGATCATTAGCATAAGATATTCAGGCACGTATCATCACTTTTCTAATACAACCTTTACGGGTTTGCCCATAGGAATGCAGTGGATATTTGGGTATAAGTTTGTAAATTGGAACTGGGTCACTGCAGTAGACCTTAGCAAAATGGCTTGGATTTTATCTGAATTAGGAATTATTCTACTTCACAAGACAGTTGTGTTTCTGTTCTGAAATTTCAATAAATTGACTAGCTTTAAACACACAACTAAAAGAACGGGATATTTTTGATAGTTTCCTACCTCTATTGTTTATATGCTCAAATCAGCCATAATATGTGTGACTCACTCAGTCACTGGTATCTTTTCAGCAGAACTCCCCCCGCCATACACCGCCATCGCCAGTCCAGACATTGGTGGCATTCCAGTGATAAACTGTCGCGTGTGCCAGTCACTCATCAACTTGGATGGCAAACTTCACCAGCATGTGGTTAAATGCACAGTTTGCAATGAAGCTACAGTAAGTGAGATTTCCATTAATAAAAGCATTAGCTGTTATCTGACATCTTCTCCCTCAAGGAAGTGTACTAATAATGTACTTTAAAAGTAAATGTGGACACAGATATGGCATATTTTTATCATTTATTTCTTGTCTCTGACTGTCTCTTGTTTAACATATAAGGATGCCTCCAGATGTTTAAAGCTTACTTCATTACAAAAGTATCTTGGTGAATTTAAATATAATACCATTTGGCTCTTTATTTTCTAAAATGAGATTGACCATAGACATTTATTTATAATTATCTTCAGTCTCTGTCTACCTCACAATGAAATCCATTCTGATTTTCACTAAGGTGAAAATATACTGAAATACACCACAAATGTGGACTTGGTACTTATGTGGAAAATTGTTTAAACTTATTTTATGTGTGTAGAATGTTAGTAGGTTTTTTCTGGTTATGACTTATTATTGACTTCTGTGACAAATTACAAGAAGTTTGGTGTTTTATTCCATTTACTTGGTATTAATTTAGTAAAATGTTAAAGTTGGACAATTTTTTTTTTACTGAACTTTGGGAAGAGCAATTAAAGTTAAAGTAAAATTTTTATATATTCAAGTAATAGACTGGTGAAGTACATACTAGTTAGAGTAAATATATTTCTGCTCTTATGGTTAGGCTTTATTTTTTAAGTCAATCTCCCTTAAATCTGCAATTAAATAAAATTTAATTTTTGTTATTTGTATTGTTATCCTCTTTAAAAAAGTCTTTAAAAAGTCAGTTAGTATTGTATCTCTAAAAAACATCAAACGTGGATACTGGGCTTTATATGTTTTATATATAAAAGTGATAAAATAAAACCTTAAGTTACGAAACAATATATTCTATTGTAAATATTGTTTTCTATAAAGGACATTATTTGGAGAACTTTTTTGTATGGAGAGGTGATAACAAAACCAGCTATTTTTTTAAGTTGAACACTTAATAAATTTAATTATCATTAACCTCCTAAGTGCTCTTTTTAGAGTTGGCAAGCAAATATGAAGTGTTAGACATAAATAATAATTTTAAAAAGATACCAAAGGTGTCCTTGAATTTAATGTTATTTTTTTCTTTTGTTCCTCTACTGTTTTGTTTTTGTTTTGGTGCAGCAAAACTATGCTCAGAGACTGATTCTGTCTTTGATTTATCACAGGTTTGTCACAGGAATTAGAATAATTTCACAAGCCAACAGTATATAATACAAGACAATGTCTCTTTAAAAGCCAGTACAGAAATAGTGCAATTCAAATAAGTAGCAGATTAATCACATTTTTGTTCCAAGCAAGAAAGGAATAAAATCCAAATTTAACAGAGGTGAACCTGTTACAGAGTGTTCTTAGAGCTTCACCTGACTTCCAGCAGCCGGCTCCAAAATCAAATTTGATAGGTTATGCTGCTAGGGAACCAAGGATCTGGTGTTGTCCAGTAGGCTGGCTACTTTGGGGATTAAGCACCCCAGGGCTGGTGCACAGTTGAGAGTCACAGCCACCCAAAGATTCGCCTTGGCCACGGCAGGAGTAAATGTTTCAGGATCTTCAGCTGTTCAGTAAAGTGTGCCTTGCTCAGACAGAAACCCTCCAACAGTCTTCACGAACTGCCAGTATATAGCCTAAAGATCCCCTTGCCATAGTTACTTCTCTACCTGGTTTTGTGGATGAGCTCCCAACTGGGCACCGGAGCCGCTGGGTGCTTATCCACAACAACTGATCAGGTGGTGATGTCCTGCCATAACTTTACTTCTAAAAACAACCTTTTTTTTAGCCCTGGCGGGTGTAACTCAGTGGATTGAGCACGGGCTGGGAACCAGAGGGTCCCGTTTCAATTGCCTGTCAGGGCACATGCCTGGGTTGCGGGCCAGGTCCCCTGTGAGGGCCATGTGAGAGGCAACCATACATTGCTGTTTCTCTCCCTCTCTGTCTCCCTCCCTTCCCCTCTCTCTAAAATAAATAAATAAAATCTTAAAAAAAAAATAAAAACCTTTTTTAATCTTTGCCATAAACAAATGGATTTAAACAACTTCCTTTAAATAATAAACAGGTTAATTTGAAATCATATCAGACAAATATACATCACTCCAGCCATACAAATTTTGGTTCTTTAATGAATAGGAAAAAAGGCATTTTAAAACTTTATACTTGCACTTAGAAGTAAACACAACAGACTAGGTTATTTATGCAGGAATCTAAAAGTCTCTGTGGATTTAGCCACCACCCTCAATCTGGCTACTTAGAGGTGATGAGTTCATATAGGACCAAGAGGATTTGACTACAAATAAATTACTTCTGGACATAAAGAAAATTGTGCTGAAAATTTTATATCATTACACACCCCTGTTATATGAAGAAGTGTAAATAATTATGAATATTCCAGAGAAAATGGGTAGTATTCAATCAGATTGCTTTGTGAAATCAGTAACATTATAAGGAAGGGAAAAAAGTCTTTGAGGAGTGCTTTAGCATTACTTGCTAATGTTTGTGTAATTTGATCTTAAATTTATGAGTTTAAGGAAGTGTTAGGCAGTTAGGAGCTTCTCTGTAGAAAGAAGCTTCCCTGTAGAAATCCTAGGTTGAAAAGAATACATATAGTGAACCAGGGTTGAACAAAACTCAGTTTTACTGTGATTCATTGTCCTCATGTCAACCACCTCTGTGAGGACCCTGATATTCCTGTGGAGATGAAAAAAATCCTGTACAACAACAACAAAAACAAAAAACAAGGCTAACAGAAGTCCTTTTTGTTTCAGTAGATAGAATTGGAAAGGGAAGTAGGGATGTGACAGAGAAAGAGAGAGAGAGAGAGAGAGAATATGGATAAATTTTAGCAAACTTTAGAGAATACAAAATTTAAGGTTAAAGGAGAAGTGATTTCTAGGACAAGTGAAAGGAAAACTTGCGAAGTCCTGGAGAAGAGTGGAGCTAGTTGGCTGTAGAACAGATGATGAATAAGATTCAGGTCAACACACTGGAGTTTGAATCTTAACTCTGCCACTTAGCAGTGATGTATGCTTGAGGACTTCTCTAAATTGTGGTTTCCTCTTGAAAAGTGGTGTAATAATAATAATACCTGCCTCGTAGTGTTGCTGTTGGGGGTAAAGTATCCAGAACAATGCTTGGAACATCCAAGTTTACTTTGTCAAGTATATTAAAACTTCTGCATAAAGACAAGGTTTTTTTCCCCACCTTTCACTGCATACCAGATGTGACATGGCCTGGGCTGTCACTGAGGCTGGTGCTTGAAATTTTCTTGTTCATTTGCCTTGTTTTGCAGGATGAGGAACTGAGAAAAACAAATTTTTTCATTTGACAAGCACGTGTTTACTTAACAGCAAAATATGAAATAAAAATTAAGCCAAATTCTGGTTTTCTTGATATTTTAGATAGTATAGTGATATATTCTAGATGTTCATTAATTTTAGATATTCAGATTATTTTCTCTATATTGTGGTTTAATAAATTATACATGACTTATTCCTAACTTACATATTTCTACCAAGATTATTAACTTAATTTTTTAATCTTTTAAAAATAAGTTTTAGACTTACAGAAAAGTTGTAAAAATAATAATAGATGGTACAGAGAATTCCCATAGGTTCTTCATGCACAATCCTCAAATATTAACATTTTGCTACATTAGCTTTCTCTCTCTGAATAAATAAATTATCTTTTTTCATAATCTTTTAAGAGAATTGCAGACATGGTGTTCATCTACCCCTAAACATTTTAGTGTGATTTTATTTAAAAATAATATATCCACTTACACAATTACAGGAAAATTGTCAAATGCAAGAAATTAACATTGATGCAGTCTGTTATGTAATCTTTTGACCTAATTCATGTTTGTCCAATATTCTATTAAAATTAAAAATCTGGTTCAGAAATCAATCTAGAATTACATGTTGCATTTGGTTATCATGTTTTTTTAATCTTTCTTTATCTGAAATTTAGTCTTTCTTTGCCTTTTATTGCCTTGACATTTTTTCAAGAGTACATGAAAGATATTTTTGTAAAATGTTCCTGAATTTGGGTTTATCTGATGTTCCCTCAAGATTATATTCAGATTATACATTTTTGGTTGGCATGCCGCAGGAATGAGGTTATGTTCCTCTCAGTGGGTCATAGAAATTTACTTTAATAAGTTTAAGTCCTAGGATTGAAGGAAGTGGGGGTTTTTTGGTAATATTTATTCTGGCTTTAAAATTCATTGTAAAATTAAAGAAAAAAAGAATGCTAGCATTAAGAGCTATTGTAAGTTGTTTTTTTTTTAAGTTAGAAGATGTCATAAAATTAATTACTTCTGATGTTCTAGTGAGGAAAGTTTAGGAAAAGTTCAAATTTGTCATATACTCCTCTTTGCCTACTATTCTTACAAAACCTGCTCTTCCCTGACAGGTGCATAAGCCCCAGTGAATGTTTGCACCTGGCCAGATAGATGAGCCTGTCCTGTGAACTTCGAAGGGAAAACCACTCTTGGTGTGCACTAAATATTTTTTCCCATATTAAAAGTCCCATACAAACTAATTTTGAAATATCTCTGCAGCCCCCAAATCTCCTGGAGTGCTTGCCAACATCTGAGCTATTTAAAAGCACTTATGATACACTTTTCCTTAAACTGTGCTTAGGTAGCATAGCCTTAGTTTTTAAGGACTTACTGCTTTTCTTATACACAAACAAACTTTGGCAATCTGTACTTTGGTTAATTTGCCATGCTTGCATTTTCTTCCCTTATCTAGCCAATCAAAAATCCCCCAACAGGGAAGAAATATGTCAGATGCCCTTGTAATTGTCTCCTCATTTGTAAGGACACATCTCGGCGAATAGGCTGCCCGAGACCCAACTGGTAAGAGATGAAGACTCCGTTCATTCATTAATTCATTCATTCATTTCATTCAACAAGTATTTTTAAAGGCTCATATGTGCCATGCATTATTCTAAACAGAGTCTTTGTCCTCATAGTAATTATAGAACCTAGATTATTTTTCTTTGTTAAAGGAATGATATGCTTAATTTGAAATTAATGTCACAGGTATTTGTAAGATACAATATTCCTGAATGAGCAATGGAAGTTTTCTTGATATTATATACATAGTTAATGCACTATAATAAATCAGTTATTAAACATATTTTAAAATAACTAGTTTGCCTTTGACATAGTTCATCTTAACTTAGAAGTGTTTTCCGTTTTAATCATCATTGTGTATCTGCCATGTGCTGCACTAATTTTTAATGAGCCATAATCTGTACAATAAATTCTGGAGTTATTTGCCCATGCCAAATGCCACCAGGGATCTGCCTGGATTGTAGAATACCAAGACTCTTTTTTATCCCTGTGGGTTCTGGCTTTTGGACAGTTCATAGATCATTTGCAACGCTGCCTGAGAGAAAAGGAGCTCTTCCACTTTCCTTTCTGTCCAACTGTGACTAGATGTCAAGGAATACCAGCCTGCTCCAAGAAATGTGGCTGTGATTCAGCATATTGATACCTTCATGGCGCACACTATTGGTTGATGTAGAATATTTTATTTTATTGAGTCTTCTACCAAGCTCAAGTTGTCTTCCTACATAGGGAATAAGAACTATTTTCTGATTTGAACTTACAAGAACTTGCAAACGGCAGTTAAATGGTTCCTAAATTGTTGCTTTTTGTTTTTTGTTTTTTTAAAAAATATTGGCTTATTGCTATTTTCTGTGCTTTTGGCTCCAAAGCCAAATACTTAATTCACTTAATTTTAAAAACAATTTCTATAACCTATTTTCAATGCTATATTCCATGTTTTTGGTCATACATCACAGGTTTTTCCCACCCCATTGGTGGGATAATGAAGTTGTTTCCTTTCTCTTTCCACAGTAGACGCATAATTAACCTTGGCCCAGTAATGCTTATTTCTGAAGAACAACCAGCTCAACCTGCATTGCCAATCCAACCAGAAGGTACCAGGGTTGTGTGTGGACACTGTGGAAACACATTCCTGGTAAGTAATCAGACATTTGTTACAGTGACATCAGTCTGTAAGTGTTGATCATGACCACATGAACAGTGGCTCATGGTGTTATAGTTTTGTCTAGTGTAAACTGATTGAAAGATTAAAATAGAGCCTTTTTAAAAAAGACAGTAAATCAGACATGCAGCTAGAATATGCAGTATATTCTGTGAATTAGATAAAAGATGCATCCTCTGCTTGGTACACTTGCAAAAAGGGGCCTCTCTGGGTGGGCTAAAGGAGAGAAACAGCACTAGTTCCTGTTGACCTGACCAGTGGCAGAATCTCGCCCCACTCTCACCTCCTCAGTGGAGCACGAAGTGTAGGTTTGTAGATTCAGGAAAAAACTCTTACTATAGTTTATCAAAATTTTTCTTATTTAGAAAATAAACTTGCAATACAGGGAATGAATTCCGGTATTTGTAATTAGATAAACCACCAGGTAAAAATTTAGAAGGTATATAATTTGATATGAGCAAAATTTAAGTGCTTATTTTACTACTTTTATGCTTAACCCTAAATTTGATTTTTAAAAGTTACCATATTTTTTGGACTATAAAAGACGCACCTAGGTTTTAGAGGAGGAAAATAGGGAAAAAAATTTTGAAACAAAAAATGTGGTGAAATATTTAATAACATAATATTTCACCAATGTAAATGTAAACAGCCAGGTAAGCTATGTTCGTACTATAAGACGCACCCCTGCTTTCCTCCCTAATTTGTTGGGGGAGGGGAAGTGTGTCTTATAGTCCGAAAAATACAGTAATTTCATAATGCCTTACCCTTTCAGGAAGGGTAAAAATAGGCTTTCTTTTGTTATTCAGCCTTCATAGGAAACAAAAAATTCCCCAGGAAAATTAAAGAAACCTACATGAGGGCAGGCATGGGCAGAGCTCAGGAGATTGCAATTTCCATATAAACAAAACCTGTCACTAAGCGATGAATGATCTTAAGAAAGTATAGATGATTTGCTTTTTTTTCTTCCAATTTTTATTTTAGTAATTTATGCACATAATTTCAAATGTCAAATAGGACTATAAAGCTTTATTGGAAAATCTTGGTCATC
This sequence comes from Micronycteris hirsuta, assembly GCA_004026765.1. Classification (NCBI taxonomy): domain Eukaryota; kingdom Metazoa; phylum Chordata; class Mammalia; order Chiroptera; family Phyllostomidae; genus Micronycteris; species Micronycteris hirsuta. Next base: position 12,436 of record PVJI01025003.1, on the reverse strand, counting down.
TCTTTATCTAACTCATCCCCAAATACCATCCCACAGAAGCCTTCATCTCTTGCAGCTGCTCTGCTGACATTTACTTTCATATGTTTAAGTTGTTTGTTTATCCTTTTTTTTTTTAAATTACTTTATTGTTGTTCAATTACAGTTATTTGCATCCTCTCCCTCCCCTCCCCCCCTTATCCTTTTTCTTTTTGATTAAACAATTTTAGATATTAACTATTACCTTGTATAATGCAGATTGAGGATTTAGCACTCATCCCACCCCTGCCCCACTCATATATTGTTTTTTCATTCCATACTCCCAATAGAGCTATAATATTTTATTCAAGTAAACTTAGTGTTTGCATTTCTTATAATTAAGTAATCTATGCTCACAGCTGAGTCAAGTAATGTACTCCATTTCTCTCCTTTATGGCTTTAAATTTTTCTTGAATTTGTTAATAATTTTCCCTCCCCTTCTTGAATTTAATTTTGTATGTACAAATTATTAATTATTCTCAGTTCCTTTCATAGCACTATAAAATCTCTATCAGTATAGTCAAAGAATCTGTTATTTCAGCTTCCTGCCTCACAGTTGTCATCCTTGGACTTCCCTTCATATTAGCCTTGGAATTCCTTGTATCGTTTCCCATGTGGGATCCCTTGGAAATAAACTTGAGGGAGTTTATTCCCTAAAGTGGTGCACATCTTCTCTTAGCTTTCTGAAAAAAGATGCAGGAAAATAAATTTGAGCCCTTTTACTTCTTAAACAGTTTTTAATGTAATCACACATTCACTTTATAATTTGTTAAGATTTAGAATTATAGATTGACCATTGTTTCCTCTCAAACATTTTAAGGGTTTGCTCTGCTGTTGAGAAATTCAACGGCTGTTCTGACTCCTGATCCTTCCTATTAAGACCCTTTCCCTTCTTTATAGTCCTCTTTCCTCTTTTATTTTGTCCATGGCTCTGAAATTAGTCAACATGCCTTTGGGGGTATGTGTGCAAACGAATTGCCAGTGGTTCCTCCTAGTCCACTTGTTTGCTTTGTTCCCTTTTTCTGGGACTCTTTATGACGAATCACCTCCACTGACTGACTGACTGACTGACTGACTGACTGACTCTCTCTCTCTCAAACACTTTATTTTCCCTTTTGGCTTCTTCTTTTACTTACTGATCTAAATTATTTTTTAACTTTCATGAGTTACCTTGTGTTTCCTGGTTAATTTTTCCTTTTTCTAATGAGCATTATCTTCTTTATAACATCTTTTTGCAGCTATTATATTTTTTCTGAGATTTGTTCTTTTTTATGCCTTGTCTCTGTTTTTTACCCACTTTTCTATCTGTTTTCCTTTGGTGATAGAAGCTTTACTGAAAAGTTTATTTATTGGAGGGCAAATCTCTGACTGGCATCTCAAAGCATGCAGCAGGAGTTAAACTATTTCTTTCATCTTCTTTATCCTCCTCTCCCAGCCCTCCCCCTCCTCTCCTCCGCCTTTTGTGAAGAATTGTCAACTACTAGTGTCAATACGTTATTTTTCTTTTAGGTTAAGTTTCCACGGGGTGTTCCATATCTCAGATCTCTTGTGAGTTATGCTTGGAAGATACTTTCTAGGAGATAAGAAAGGTAATAGGATGAAGGCCTCACACACTGTTCAAACTGTAGACTTTCACTTGGTTCCTGTTTTTAGAATGCTATCTTATTCTTGCCCCCTGCTGTGCCTAGTGTTGTTTAGGTCACAAACCTTTAGTCCATTTCCTTTCAGAATGAATCACTCTTCTCTTGTGTTTTTGGGGGTAAGGAGAGGATCCTGATTTTGTGATGTGGAGGGAAGTTTACAACCAATACTCTTGTTTTTACCACTACCCCTAAATTCCACCTTTGAGAGAAAGCACCTGCTAGCCCCAACACCTGAGCTGTCTCCTATTCTTCATGTGAACCAGCCTGCTTTTCACTAATAGGACCTCTACAGGTGGTCAAGCATCCTTTCACTAAGTTAGGTGCCAAGTGTACATACATCAGCTTTCCACTGTCTGAAAATCTGAGGCCATTTGTCTTCTGATTCTCTTTGTCTTTATTGTTTTATACATTTTAAAATCCATTTACTATCACTTTACTCAGGTTTGGGCAAGGAAACAGAAATGCATATATTTATCCAATCTACTACCTTTAACCAGAATTGCTAGTATGTTTCTGGTTTGGAGAACAAGATAAATCTTCCTTTCATTTATATTCACTGATTAAATCATCAACAAAGTACCATATTTTTTGGACTATAAGATACACTTTTTTCCCCCAAAAATTTGGGAGGAAAATGGGGGTATGTCTTATAGTCTGAATATAGCTTACCTGGCTGTTTACATTTACTTTGGTGAAATATTATGTTATTTATGTCATTAAACATTTTACCATATTTTTTGCTTTAAAATTTTTTCCCCTATTTTTCTCCTCTAAAACCTAGGTGCATCTTATGGTCCTGTGCATCTTATAGTCCAAAAAATATGGTACATACATTGGAGGATATATACTTGGTGAGGGTCTTTAACAAATTTTTTAAAAAATATTATCTATTAATTTAATATAGAATAATACACTGTAGGCATTGGTACATTTATTATTTTGACTAACTTAAATATCTTTTTCTTTCTTATATATAAGCAAATTATATTTTGAAATCTTCAAAATTGATTTTTTTTAAGATTTTATTTATTTATTTTCAAAGACAGGGAAAGGGGAGGAGAAAGAGAGAGAGAGAAACATCAGTGTGTGGTTGCCTCTCACATGGCCCCCACTGGGGACCTGGCCTGTAACCCAGGCGTGTGCCCTGATTGGGAATTGAACTGGCAACCTTTTGGTTCTCAGCCCACGCTCAGTCCACTGAACTACATCAGCCAGGCTCAAAATTGATTTATTCTACTTACTTCAATGTGCTCCCCTTCATTTTTACCTTGCATTTTGCCTAGTTTTATTTTATATTCCAAATCTTGCCACAGATAATCTTTGTAGTCACATTATAAGTGAGCTGACTATATTTGTTCAAAAATATATATTGAGTGAGTTTCAGGCATGGGGCTAAGTGCTGTGGAGAGAGGAAGGCACAGTCCCTGTCTTCATGGGTTTTTCTGATCTAATAGGAAGAGAAAGACAATTAAAACAAGAATTACTTGAAATACAGTGTTCTTAGTGCACACATAGAAGTATCTAGCCTACAGGAAGTGACATCATCCTAAGAGCAGTAGAATGCTATATATGGCTTTATAATTAATTCTGCATATATGGATTCTCTGCACAGAATGGACTGCATGGGGGCAAGCCTGAGGAAGCACAGTAATAGATGTTTGGCTTTTATCATTCAGAAAAGTGACGATCATGGTCGGGAATAGCATAAGAATTTGAGAGGGAGAATTGACCATACTGACAATAGGGTAGATAGGTAAGGGAATGAGGAATAAAAATCAAAGACAACTATTTAAAAAGTTTATATTTAATTTTTTGAAATCATCTGGTAGTGAATTTTAGAGAACGATCCAGATTGAGAAGTTAGAAATTTATGTTTGTGACATGATTTTTATTACTTAAAGAAATTTATGCATTTAGATATTTTCTCCTAGAAGAAAATCACTAAAGTAATATGCAAGCCAAAGACTAATTTCTAAGACTGGCTCTTTCTTACTTAAGAATCAGTGCAGGCAGGCCTGGCTGGTGTGGCTCAGTGGATTGAGCGCGGGCTGGGAACCAGAGGGTCCTGGTTCGATTCCCGCTCCGGGCACATGCCTGGGTTGCAGGCCAGGTCCCCGTGAGGGCCATGTGAGAGGCAACCATACATTGCTCTTTCTCCCTTCCTTCTCCTCTCTCTAAAAATAAAAAAAATAATAAAAAAAAAGAATCAGTGCAGGCAAGTGAATCATATTAGCATATTAACACAGTTGTTATGATTAGAAACTGTAATTTTTTAGCAGGAAAGGGTATTTTGGATTAATATATGGTATTTGATGTTGATTTCTAAATTCCTAGAAAACAGTGTTTGGTGATTAAGGGAATGCAGTATATATCTATAGGATGACTTACCTTTGAGAGTTTGAGATAAATGAGAAATGCTCAGTGTATGAAGAATGAACTAACTGCAAAGTTCTTAATTCTGACTTGAGAACTTTGCCTTATTTTTATTTTTATGCTGATCATAAATAGTCATATGCTTTGTAGTATGTTCTTTGCCCTTAAAGCTTTTAACTATTAGGGTAATTCATTTGCTTATTCTCTACCTTGTTTTCCCCTTGACTTCCAAAGCTCAAAAAGAATTGAGACAAGTCACAGAGTTCAATAGCATGGAAAATAAAATATCAAAAAATCAGGGAGAGTGAAAACAAGGGCAGAAAAAAATATGATATAATGTATAAGAGTATAAGTATGCATGATATTTAATCCTGGGCAGTTGTTAAAATGAGACTAAATTTTAGCTATGAGTCTTCTAAAGTCAATGAAAGGAGGAAAAGTCTATTACAAGGAGAATATGCTTTAAAAAGGTCACATAGGAGAGCCTTTATTGGAAAACTGCAATTCAAAAGAGAATTATTCCTATGGATTAAAATAAAAGAGCAATACAATGGATCAGATCTTCAACAACATTTTTTATTACATCAGTGTTATAAAACTAAAGTTAAATTTACTAAGAATTCACACTATTCACACTATTTATTTCACAGCCTGGCTAGAATCTATAGGCAGATAATGTTTAGAAAAGCTAAATTTGTGTTTTCTAGATGACATTCAATGGAATACTCATTTTATAGAATAATTATAGATGTTATGTGAGTAAAGAGTTCCGTGGTTATTGGGATTTGTGTGAATAAAAAAATGACACACAAAAAATTTTACAGGTGCATTCTTTGGCACTTTTAGCATGCATCATTGCTAATATCCTGGAGGGAGTTTTAATATGGTATGTAAAAACATTTTTTAAGCTCCAAACCATTTTGTGGGGATCATCTAGCCATATTGTTTTGAGGGACATTGCTTAGAATATTTTGCAGAAGAATAAAGGGAATGTATAGCCTTCAGCTAGTCCTGCATGAATATAAAGAAGCTTCTTAACACATCTGAATAGTAGAGTTGAATTACCTAGAATTGAAAAGTTATGAAAAGAGAAATGAATGACCCGAAATACTAAACAAAATTAATTTTAATAAAAGAAAAGTTGTTTTGATGATAAAACTGCTAATGTGCCTAAAGGAATTCTCCTAAAACTATAAAGGAAATATAAACTTTACAAGAAAGTATATATAAAAGCAAACAAGATAGAAGGTGAGGAATGCATTTTAAAATATATTTTTTGTGGTAAAGATTTACTTTAAATTTATACTGTACATTCTTTTAACCAGTGAGCTTGCTACCAGTAATCCATTTCAAGTAACTGCATAACACTCCAGTGAGGAAGGTAGCCTGTTCTAGCACCTATATGTACAGGGAAGGAAATTGAAGGAGAAGGTTGCATCACAGGAGTGTGTTTTGTTACATAGACTAAGCAAGGACAGAACAGGAAGTAGCTTTCTAACCTGAGTTCTACATGTATCCAATATGTTTAGTTTATTTATTTTGTGGATTTTCCACATTAATAGAATAAATAGCTACATTTTAGTAATAAGTCTAAATATTCATGTATTTAAAAGGCTAGTTCTCAAGATTTACAGGAAAAAACTTTGAAGATACATGAAATAAGCTTTTATATTCTAGTAGTAAACTAAGACATAAATCTGAAAGAAATGACTCTAAATATAGCAGTACATTCAGTTTTCTTTGTAAAGCAAACCCAGATTGCGTCAGAACCTTGGAAAAGTCATGGGAACTGTTTCAGATGGGAATTCCAAAGTTTATTTTAAGGCAGAAGGAGAAGTGTCAGAGGGACAAGATCCATAATAACATTTAAACTAAAAGAAACATTTTATCAGATTGGATAGTTTTCAATTGCTTTTGTTTTCAATCCTTTTCTTTATTTATTTTACAGTGGCTGGAACTGAGGTTCAACACTCTGGCAAAATGCCCACACTGCAAAAATATGTAAGTTTTCTACCATTGGAGATGCTACTAGGAAATACTAGAGAACAGTTTAAACATTCCAGAATTCTCATTTAAGTAGATTTTGATTTAAGACACACCATGAATGAATAGATGCTTAATATATTCATGCTTTTCAAAACAAAAAAAAGACATTTTTAAAACTCAATATATATTTCATTGTGAAATTTATTTTTTTAACTATATTTTATTGATTATGCTGTTACAGTTGTCCCACTCTTGCCCCCCACCCCCTTCCCCCCCCTTTCCCCACCCTTTAGTTTTGTCCATAGGTCATACACATAAGTCCTTCTGCTTCTGCACTTCCTATACTATTCTTAACCTCCCCCTGTCTGTTGTCTACTTACCATTTATGCTACTTGTTCTGTGCCCCATTCCCACCCTCTCCCCCTACCACTCCCCTGTTGATATTTCTCCATACCTTATATAACTCCCTTTAACATTTCATACAATAAAGGCTGGGCGGTGATGAACTTCTTGAATTTGACCTTATCTGAGAAGCACATTATCTGCCCTTCCATTCTAAATGAAAGTTTTGCTAGATAGAGTATTCTTGGATGTAGGTCCTTGCCTTTCATGACTTGGAATACTTCTCTCCAGCCCTTTCTTGCCTGCAAGGTCTCTTTTGAGAAATCAGCTGACAGTCTTATGGGAATTCCTTTGTAGGTAACTGTCTCCTTTTCTCTTGCTGCTTCTAGGATCCTTTCCTTATTTTTGACCTTGGGTAATGTAATTATGATGTGCCTTTTATCAGATTGGATAGTTTTCAATTGTGTTCCTCTTTGGGTCCAACTTCTTTGGGACTCTCAGAGCTTCCTGGACTTACCGAAAGTCTATTTCCTTTACCAGCTTTGGGAAATTCTCCATCATTATGTGTTCAAATAAGTTTTCAATTCCTTGGATTTCTTCTTCTCCTTCTGGCAGCCCTATGATCCGTATGTTGGGATGTTTACAGATGTCCTGGAGGTTTCTGGGCCCCTCCTCCGTTTTTTGAATTCTTGTTTCTTCATTCTTTTCTGGTTGGATGTTTTTTTCCTTCTGCTGGTCCACTCTGTTGATTTGAGTCCCAGTTTCCTTATCCCTATTGGTTCCCTGCAGATCTCTTCTCATTTGTTCCAGCAATTTCGATAATTTTTCATCGAATTCTGTGAGCATCCTGATTACTAGGGTTTTAAATTTTGCATCTGATAGGTTGTCTAACTCTTGGTCGGTTAGTTCTGGAGCTTTGATCTGTTCCTTTCTTTGGGCCATCTTTTTTCCCCTTGGTGCGCCTGTTACTGTAAGGAGGGCGGAGCCTTGGGGTTCACCTGGGCAGGGAAACTCAAGGTAGTTGTGCTGTGACGTAGCCTGTGGGGGCGGGACCTGAGAGCGCAATGGCACCTTCTCTGCTCTCCACACCCACACCGCCTCCCGAAAGCAATTTGAGCCCCTCTGCGCTGGCTCTGGGGGTCGCTCCGGGGTCGGTGGATGGACTGCACAGCTCCAATCCCCCGTGGGTCTCCCCAGTGAACTCTCCTATGAGGTCGGGAGTTCCTCCCGCTGCCGACTCCACCCCCACAGGTGCTCTCAATCTGCGCCAATGGAATGCGCCCTGCTTTCTCTCCTGGTTTGTCTGCACGGGAATGTGGACCTGTCCGGTCCACCAGTCTTGGCCCCGCTGGGTCGGATGAGCCGGGCCCTGGCTGCACTTTGGTCAGGCACCCCCATCTCGGTGTGCTGCAGCCCTGCGGAGCCGCCCCACTAACCATGGTCCTGCTGTCTGCTCACCAGCTCGCCGCAGAGTCACCGAGTGCTCTCCCTCCTCCCTGCTCCTCCCGGCTCACCAGACTGGATGAATGTATCTTTAATTCCTTGGTTGTTGGACTTCCTCTCAATTTGATTTTCTGTCAGATCTGGCTGTTTTTGTTTAGGTAAATTTCTGATTTTTTCCTTGGTTGGCTGTGCAAGGAGGCACGGTGCGTCCACCTATGACGCCATCTTGTTGGAAGTCTCATTGTGAAATTTAAATGATTAGGCTTGGTTATCGGTCTCTGAAAGGAAGTCAATTTCTAAGAAATTACTAAAATTATCAGTAACCTGGTAAATGTTATTTATCAGTAACATTGTCAAATATCTTGAGAGGTTATAATCTATTGAAAATAATCAAAAATTTATATTTAAAAAATAGGCTACCATTTAGAAGAAAAGGTAGTTGTTAGCTCTTCTCTCCTGCCTAAGATTATTAACTGATGGCAAAGCTTACATAATTATTTATCTACCTTAACTATTGAGTCTATTTCTTTTTATTTTTAAATGGTGTACTTAAGGAAAATAAAAGATAATGTAACAATGGGGAAAATAGAAGATATTTTGATTAAAGAGATTTTTATGGCAGCTGCATTGGAGGTCCTCAAGGCACCCCAAGATTCCATGAATTTCTAGGGGACCTATTAGGAATTAGTAGTATATGCTTGTGCTCACAACTATGATTTATTAGTGTGAAAGTATACAAAACAAATACGCAACAGAAAAAGGCATGTGGGTCAAGGTCTGGAGGAAAGAGAAGCAAATTTCTGAGTTCTCTCCTCATGGACTCATACAGGGCCCCCTTAATTCCTCTAGCAACAAAGTGTTGCAACTCACATGAAATGTTATCTATGAGAAAGGCTCATGAGAGACTGTGTACATGGTTTTTATTGGAGCTTGTCCCATAGGCAACTACTGCGTGGCATGAATCTCATTTCCAGACTCCCAAAAGGAAAGAAGGTGTTTAGCATTAACCATATTCTTTTCACTATTTATGCATTTTAAGCCACTCTCTTTAGTTAGGGAATAGTGGGAACTTTCTAGAAATCTGAGTTTCCAGATGCCAGCCAAGGGCCCACCTAGCAAGCAGATCTTTCTAAGGACTGCAGTCTCAGGCCTACTGGAGTAACAATATTCTGTACAATGTCTATTTTGATAATAAAATTTGAATTTAAAAATTATTATTCTCTACTTGTATGTGTGTTTGAACTATAATTTTTAAGGAAATTAATCTGGAATGTTTTGACAATTCAGTTTTGGAAATTGAAAATATTAGTTCTTAGTTTATTTTGTGTGATCCTTAGTATGCTATAAATGCCTTATCTATTTTGATAGCAGAGAAATCCTAAGAATGATTTCTAGGAAAAAATAATTAAAAACTGCCTGAGAAATAGAGAATATGTAACTAAATACCTCATTTATCTCTACTAAAACTGATTCCAGCTAAATATAGCCCTGAGAGAATAACTCTTTACATTCTATTTCTAGCTTCAAAGGGACAGATATTTCCTTCTTTTTTATTTGTGAAATTAATCAACTGAATTGTTGACTTTGTTGAATCAATTAGAAGAGTGCACATGGAAAAACAAAGTGAATAACTACGAAAAAGTACTCAGAAAGTATATATACTCAAGGGACACTCCCCCCCCCACACACATGAGTATGTGAATAATCCATATTTCTGTGTATTTGTATTTTCACAAAAACAAAGAAAATTAAATTGTAGATATTTTCACTGAGAACACTAAATTGGATTTTAAAATTCTGTAGAAAATTAAAAAAACAAAACAAAGACTTCTTGCGATTAGTAGTCTCTGCTAAGCACAGTGATAGTTGCTTTTAGTTGTAGATGTACTACCTGTAATCTGTCCCACGATCTAAGAATGCAAAAGTTATTATCCTCATTTTGAAGATGAGGAACTGTTAGAGTGATTAAGGTTTAGCTGAAGTGATTTTGCTTGGTTATTTTAGAACAGTGGCAATATTTTGCAAATAATAAAGAAGTATTGAATGTCTAGATATTCTGTGATTGGTTAAAACATCTCAAGACAGTGTATTAATGTGAGGAAAGACTTTTATAAATTAAGAAACAACTTACATAGCAATTCACATGGACTAAATAAGCTTAAACATTAGTGTAGAGGAATAGTGCTAGAATTGGAATCACATGCTAAACATGGGAGGCCTCAAGGCATTTATTTGAGCAGAGATGCTATTATCACATGAACACTCAGAGCTTGTATCTGGATTTCTTTTTTCTTTGAATGTTTTTCTTCATAACAAAATGATGAATCATCTGTTGAAGTAAGCTTCTGGTACAGAATTTTATTTCTTTAAACACATATAACAAATATCCTAAAATTATTTTTAAGTTACAAGAGTTACTAAATCATTACCGTGACACTATCATAAGACATATAGGGAAAACTTCCCTCAGGGGCCCTGAGACCATGAAGTCCTTTTTCATGTCACTGTTTCTTACTCATGCAATCATGGCTCAGTTATAGCTGATGGTGAGGTTCATTTTCAGTTGGGCACCTTGTGGCCACTGATAGCCAGGAGATGAAGTCCTAGAATTCTGAAATACAAGCTAGGTTACATTTTCATGCAAATGTACTAATAGGCCTAAGACTAGTAGAGATGGTGATGATAATAATCATTAAATATCATTTCTTTATATCACTAATATGCTTCTTTGTGGATCATCTCCTACCATTTTAAACAATAGCAGACTTACTCTCTTTTATTTTGCTATTTAGTGCTTTCTTTTATATTATTCATGAATTCAACAAACAGTCCTGTGCTAGGTATTGTGCTTGAAATAAAAGATATAACCTTGCCTTCAGGGGATTTCATCTGTAGGTATAAAAAAGAGAATAAACAATCACCACAAAGTCTTAAGTGTTTGCTAGATTGGCTGTCTTCATCCCTTGAAATTCAAATCAATCCATCTGCTTTTCAAACCACCAGTTTTGGATCAACATGGCCATGACTTCTTCCTTCCTTCACCCCACAATAACTGAGAGCTGAAGAAATTCTGTATTGATTAGCTCTTTACAAATGTATAGCTTTACACTTAGCTAAACCCTTGCTTGGTATTCCTTTTTGAAGTGTTCTTGATTAATTCCCACCCCGGCCTCCAAATAAGTTATCTCCAGATATTTACTGTTCCTCTGAAATGCCCTTATACCCATTACTCTTTTTCTCAGCAAAGGAATTGCCTTGTTTCTCTCTGAGATGACTGAGACTCTGTGAACTCCCTCTCCTCTCATATCCTACTTAAAAACTTATCTATATTTGCTCACTTCTTTTTTTCTTAGAGAAAAGCAGGTCTCTTCCTTTCATGTGATTATGGCATGCCATTCTCTCTAGAGTAAAGTGCAATTAGCCACTAGGCCACTGAATTTGTTCTCACAAAATTCACATCCCAATTGCAAATTCTAATAGATCTGCTCAGTCTTCATCCTGCTTGTTTTTTCTGTAGTGTTTGGTTCTGTTAATTATCCGGTGGTTTTTTTTTCTTAACATTTATTTTCTTAGTTTCCAGATACCATTTTCTCCCATTTTTCTCTCACTTCTTGGATTATTGTTTTGCTATCACCTTTGTTGACTTCACTTTCTCTGCCAAGTTGTCAAATATTTTTATTCTCCAGGGTTGTAACTTGACCACGTTGTATCTGGGTTTTTCATGGGTTCCCCTGTTATTTGTATGTCAGTAAACCCAACCGATGTGCCTTTAAATCACCCCTGCTCATTCTTCAGAGCTTCAAATATAACTATACAATCTATATTCACTATTTTACCTATTGTTGTTTCAACGTTGGTATCCATAGGCCTCTCAAACACATCATATCCAGCTTCTTTAACCCCATGCTGCAGATGATGATTATATTAATGTGTCGATGAATTTATTCCATTAATGAATGTTATCCCATCTGCCCCACTGACCAAGCTAGAAATCTAAGTGCATCTATATTCCCCATCTAAATGGAAAAAAATCCCATCAATTCTGTTTGGCATTTTAATTCTGTTCTCTTAGTTTCTCTCTTTTTTTTTTAATATTCCAATTTTTTTTAAATTTTACTTTATTGTTGTTCAATTACAGTTGTCTGCATACTCTCCCCTCCCCTCCCCGTCCAATCCCACCTCCCTTCCCTGCCTCCCTCCCCACCCTTGGTTCTGTCCATGTGTCCTCTATAGTGGTTCCTGAAAACCCTTCTCCCCATTGTCCCCTCCCCCCTGGCTATTGTTAGACTGTTCTTAATTTCAATGTCTCTGGTTAAGTTTTGCTTGCTTTTTGCTTTTGTTGATTATGTTCCGGTTAAGGGTGAGATCATATGGTATTTGTCCCTCACCACCTGGCTTACTTCACTTAGCATATTGCTCTCCAGTTCCATCCATGCTGTTGCAAAGGGCATAAGCTCCTTCTTCCTCTCTGCTGCGTAGAATTCCATTGTGTAAATGTACCATAGTTTCTTAATCCACTCATTTGTAGATGGGCACTTAGGTTGTTTCCAGTACTTGGCTATTGTGAATTGTGCTGCTATGAACACTGGAGTGCATAGGTTCTTTTGAATTGGTGTTTCAAGGTTCTTAGGGTA
>PVJI01025002.1:0-21042 GCA_004026765.1 Micronycteris hirsuta | reverse complement strand
TCTACTGGGTGTGGGTGTGCACCAGAAGGACCAAGCTATGCACCAAGGTTGGCTTTTACCATCACCAGACCCCGGGGAAAGTCTGCAAAACTCCTAAGTCACCCTGAAACCTGCTTTCACGTACCTCTGCCTGCCATCTATCTGTTAAACTCAGTCATTGAAAGAGACTGTAGTGGTACTCAAGTTACGTAAGGTAGGTTCTCAGTGAGTCACTAGGCAGGAGTGAGTGCTGTTCACCAGATACAGGTTCAAACTCCATGCCAGTACTGTGTTTAAGGTCCCTCAGTAAATGTCCCAATGTATCTATACCAAGTCTAGCTGCCACCAACTGGGTGCTTACACACCTTTTTAGTGGGGCTGGGTTTCAGGGAGTTGTCAAGGTGAGGCCAGCAGAGTTTATCAGGCCCAAACAGACCAAGGTTTTGCTGTGTGAAGGGAGGGTTCTGCACCAGTCAGGCTTATGAGGGGAAAATGGCCCCTCTCGTAGAGCCACCAACTCAGTCTGTCACAGATTCTGCTGGAAGCCTGATCTCAGCAGGCCAGTGCCATGAAGAGTCAAGAGGATGAGGCTAGAGGATCTCTGATAAGGGGGAGGTGCTGGTCAGGTTCGGGGGAAGATTGGGGGACTGGCCTCCTCCCCAGGGCCATGCAACTCAGTGTGTCCCAGATTCTGCAGAGATCTGGGTAGCAGGAGTTGTGAGGATGAGGTGGACTGGGAGTCCAGAGGGTGTGGCTGTTGCATTTCCCCAGGCTGAAGCCATAAAAAGGGGAATGGTCCACCCAAGAAAGGTGGTATCTGAAGTGTGGGAGAGTGACTCAGCACAGGGAACCTCGCAGCTGTCTCTTCAGTTTTCTCCCCAGAGCAGCAAATCTCAGTCTCTCCTCAGGCAAATTTAGTCCACTCTGCCCACATTCTGCTGGAGCCCAAGGTGAGTGGCCGCGAATTAGATTTTGTGCATTGACCCTTTAAGGAGGTGCCTAGGTTTCTGACTCCTGTCCCTCCCTGGCGGACAGAATTTGAGCTGATTTTACAGTCAGATGTTATGTGGGTGCCTTCTCCCAGCTCTGGTGCTCTCGGCTGGGGAGCCCAGTTTGGGGTTGAGACCCCACATCTCAGGGGGAACCTGTAGCTGAGCTATCCTTCCAGAATCTCAGTCAGAACCTGTGGAAACAGGATCAGCCCTTTTATCATCACAGCCCTGTTTATGAGTCTCTATGTGGCTTCTGTAAATCCTTCATTATAAGAGTTCTGTTCAGTTGGTCTTCAGTTGCTTATTCAGGATGATTATTCTATATTTAGTTGTACTTCCAGTTCGGTCCTAGGAGGAGGTGAGTTTAATATTCACCCACTCCACTGCCATCTTGGATTCGTACATCTTCTTTTGTGAAGTATCTATTCAAATATTTTACTCACTTCTAGTATTTTTTTTATTATTACGTTGTGAGAATCCTTTATGTGTACTAATTTCAATCTTTTCTCAGATATATTACAAATATTTTTGTCCAATGTGTGAGTGGCCTTTTCAATTACTTAATGTTTTAACATAGCAGAAATTTTTAATGTTGATGAGGACTGAAATACCAGTTTTTTTATAATTTGTATTTTGTGCGTGCTGTCCAATAAATCTTTGCCTACTCCAAGATTGCATAGATTTTCTCCTGTAAAACTGCCTTGTACTTAACCTGACTGCTCCTCTACATCATTATTGTGTACCACCCTTACTTCCTTGTAGTCAATTTCCTTCCTGACTCCTCTTCTTCCTATCTCTAAACCATGGGCATTTTCAAGCCTTTTCTCCCTTTGATTATCAAATAACACATGTTCACCAAAGAAGATTTCGAAAACAAAGGAAGTGCTGTAATCACAATAATAATAATAATAATAATAGCACCAGTTTTGAGTGCAGTGCCTTCCACATGCTAGCTATATGGTGGGAGAACATGATGGTTAGGAGATCGAGCCTGGAAGTCAGACTGCCTGGGCTACAGTTCTGTTTCTACCACCTTCCAGCTGCATTGTCTTGGGTAGGATTTCACCTAGTGAAAACTTACAAGATCCAATAAATATTTAGTAGGATTTTTGGTAGCAACAAATGCAGAACAAAAGCATCAGAAAAAAAGATGTGCATCTTCAAAGTTCAGAATTCAGACCCAGGCTTCAAGAGCTGTTCCTTGCCTGGGGCCACAGCGTGCTTTCTCTCTGGCAGAGAAGCACTAGGATATATAGGGAATGTCTCTGCCCAGGGAAGACTCTGAGTTTCAAGGCCTAAGGCCTTTTCGTGGAGAGGCTAGTAGCATAGACATATCCTGCTACAAAATCTGCCATGACAGCAAAAACTCTGACCCAACAATAAAACCAGGTGCACATCATCAGTCTTAATATTAGTGCAAGACAACCTGACAAGCCCGCAGGACATGGTCCATTGCTCCAGATGTATATATTATAACAAAATCATTAATTACTACCACAAAGAACTCTCCAATGGCCACATTCCCGGAGTGATCAAGGGTCAATCACGGCCCCCTGGAGACAGCAAAGAGTTAGCAACCATGCTTGCTGTGTTTATTCTTTCTTCACAAGTAGCCTCTCTGAAGTCTTACTTCCTTGTCCGTAAAATGGAAAAATAAATGTATTTCTTTCATAGGGTTGTTGTGAGAATTAAATGAGATTACACATGAAAGCATTCAGCATTGTTTTTGGTACATAGTTATTGCACATTAAGTATTAGCTATTATTTATAGTAAGCATTTCCTCCTCTGTCATATAAAAATGATGGTATTTGTTTCTGGCCTGTGGTAAAAATAAAAGGCAGGTCTAGTAGACAGAGATTTTAGCACAGGGCTTGCCCCTTAGATCCTCACAAATCTTGGTGCCTCCTGTAACCCCATTATCCAGAGGAAATCATGAGTAATATTTTGTCATACATGAGTTTTACTCAATCTATTAACAACTAATTTACACATTTTTTTCAATAAAGCAATGAAAAAATTAACACCTTTTTCAAAGTAGACCTACAGAGTTGCCTTCTAAATGGATGACGCCAGCAGGATCTGTGGCAACTGCAAGGTCTGAAGTGTCTGGGAGACCACAGCTAACGCTGGAAGGAATACACCTCCTGCAGCCCCCTGAGTCTCCCCTTCCCCCCGGGGCCAGGCAAGGCTGTGTGCCCCTGAGACTAGGCTCTGTGAACACGCATCCTTTAACTTTCGCTCTTTCATCCAACAAACAGTGCCCCACTTTAGTGTAGCAAACGTGATTCTAGGCACTGTGGAACAAGACCCAGAGTCCCTGCCCTGTGCTTCCTGCTTTTCCCTCAATTCATGTGAGAACACTCATTTTAAAGTATGTGCCTTTTCATTACTAATAATGTTTTAAGAATTTATCCCATTGGATAAAGTTGGAAATGACTCTGATCTTTTCCTTTATAGTTTTTCTCTTTCATAGTTGAAGTCATATTGTATTCAACACTTTATAATTTTTCCCACCACTCCTAGTCGCTATCTTGATAATGATTTATAAGTAGTTTTTCATGTCATTAAAAGCTTTTCATAAATATTTAGGTGATTTTGCTGCAGCAGAGCAAGGATTCTTTGGACTCATTTGGTATCTTCTTGATCAGTGGCTTTCCAGCTATTCTAAACCAGAATCCAGAGGGAAAAAGTACATTATGCATTGTGACCCTATACTAACACACATGCATTGCTGAAGCTGAAGTTTCATAAAACAACACTCACCCTTACTACATGCTATGCACTCTGATATATTTTTATTCTATGTAATTTTAAAAAAAATATTGGTCAGCTATACCAGGGGAAATGGGTTCCTCCTCAGACTGTTCTTGGGTTCCCAAAGTTGGATAAACGAGTTTGGCACCTCTCTTTCTCTTCTTTCCTCATGCATTTGATCTGCCTTGGTTGGTTTGCTCTAGAAGTAGAGCTTGTGATGCAGTTTATTTATTTGGGAAGTGATATTGGGAAACAGAGTACAGAAATGAGAAGGAAAAGCTAAAACAAGATGTGTTATTGAGCCAGTCGCTGCTGGGGGTGACTGCAGCTCAGTCCACTGGGAGCCTCTGGGGAACTGGGTAGAATTCCTCCGAAGGATGGGAGTCTGGGACATTTACCCACTGACTTCCATCATCCATTAGTTGAGTGTGTCTAACCCACTTGCCCATCTGGCTGCGGAAAAATGGAAAGATGAAAAGTGGGCACCTGGATGGAACTGTCATCACACATAGAAGCCTCCACACAGCCTCCACTGAAACACAAGTGAGCCAGGAGCATGAGAGCGGAGCACAAGAAGCAGCTGCTCCTTCCTCTAAGCAGGGAGGGGTGCACTGCAGGCATCTCTATCCAGTACGCCAGGCCTTCCTCCTGGGCCACCAGGGGCAGGGTCTTGCTGCCGTGGCCCAAGGCACAACCTGAAGAACCAACACTTCCAAGCTTGGCTCTTCACACAGAAACAAAGTTTAGAAAAATCTTCTGCCTTTCTCAGCAAAGCCATGCTCTTGCTGTAGACTCAGATAAAAATCTAATTTCAGTTGTGGCCAGAAATATCTTCTACATCAGAGGGCTCCTCCCCATTCCATTGATGCCCATCATTGCTTCAGTGGGTGAGGAGGGAGGGAATTTAGGGATATGGAAATAGCTCTAAAATTAGTTTGAAAATCTTCTCTCTCTTACTTTAATCATGCTTTGTAAGTATTTGTAATATAGGATGGTATACACTACTTATTTATAAACTTTCTGAAAATTGGATATTTAGTGTTTCTATTCTTTCAATATCAAAACTGCTATTGTAGCAAACATCATTGTGCATAATTCTTCATCTGAGTTTCATATCACTTCACCAAGAGAGATAGGTCAAAGTGGAAATAGAATTAAAGAGAATGAAAACTGTAAAAGCTCTTGATCCAAGTTCACTCATTGCTCTCTAAAAAGTGTAGATGTAAACAATTTATACTCTCACCACTCATGTGTGTGTGTTGGGCAATTTTAAAAACATTTTAAAAAATATCCTCAATGTTGAAGATTTAGAAAGCATAGAGAAGTGTAAGTCGTCATAGTAATAAACCCTCAATTTTGAGACAGCCACTACTAACATTTTAATATAGTTTAGTATTTTCATTCATATATAATGTATATATATAATTTAAGAACAAAATAGAACATACTACATATAGAGTTTTGTATTCTGGCTTTCTCATTTAATATTACATTTCATTTTTCAGAAAGATAATTTTAAATGGTTGCAAATGTTTCATCTGTGTCAGTTAGGAACTGTGTTCAGCTGCTGTGAACAGAGTTTGACTAGCATAAACATATAATGGTTTAATTTTTCATATGGAATGAGACATCTGAAAGGTGGCAGTTGATGGCTTTGTTACAGTGGTTCAAGGTTGTCAGAACTGCAGTCACTGTCATTCTCCTGGCTTGTTTCTCATTGCCCCCCAAATGGCTGTTGGAACTCAAGCCATCATGTCAGTTATCAAGACAGCCGGCTCCAGGCAGCCGTCCAGGTGATTGGAAGTCCCACCCAAGGACTTCTGCTTATGTCTTATTGTCTACCCATATCTTCAAGGAAGGCTGTGAAATATATTATTTTTAGATAAGCTCACTGCTGGTCACAATACTGTAGGGTCTTGTCAATGACAAATAAGAGGAGAACGGGTATAGGACAGCCAGCAATCTCTGCCACAGCATTATATGGGTATAACACTTTATTTAAGCGATCTCCTAATTTTCACCATTATACCACTTGCTATGGTAAACATCTTTATGCAAACATCTTTATGTATCTCTTATTATTTCCTTATGATAAATTCCCAGGTGGAATTAATAAATCAGGTCAAAGAATGAAAAATTGCTTTCCGAAAGGTTCTACCAATTTACACTCTCACCAGCAACATGTAAAACCACTGGGCAGTCATTCTGAGAATCAGTCATTGAATACTTGCTTTCTGTCCAACTCCAGATGGTCCCTTGTGATTCTTTTTTGAATATTAATATCACTCACAAATGTTAGAAAAGGTAATCAATCCTTAAATAGAATATGTCAAAGTGGCAATTGCTGAGCCGTATGTCTTTTACTTGATTTAATGTATACCAGAAGAAAATGTCCTTGGAGGATGAGCATGCAAGGTGACAGACACATTTTAGACCTTTATGTTCTTATATTTTGATTTTTGAAGAAGTCCCTGAAGTGGTTTTGGTACCAATAATGACACGGGGCACAGGAGAAAGGATGACAAGGAAAAGACCCATCGAGAATGTATCAGGAAACCTAAATCAATTTAGGATCTTTAAAGTTTAATATTAGAAGCTATTATAGAAGACATGAATCTTAACACAACTGTAGCTATTCTGCAAACCAAGGCACTTTCGGTGAGGTTTTGAAGCCCCATCTATTGAGTTGCAGTCTGATGGAAGCAGTGTTAGCAGAAGCAACATTGTGAAGAGCCAGGTTCCCACAGACCCAAGCTGAAGCCAAGATTTGAGGTATTTCTTGGTGTATTCAGTTAATATATTCTCAGAAGTTTATACTTCAAATGAATTTCTGGTAAATTAAATTGAAAACTTAAAGGCACTGTGGAACTAAATGAAAAGAAGTCACAGTAGACCCCCATTCAGTTAATGTAGTAAAATTAAAAAGTGATTGCAGCAAATCCTTTAGTAAAGAACAACACTTTTTAAATAAGAATAATCACCCAACTGTTTATGTTTTCAGTTTGGTTTGTACTTCAGGTTTCTTTAAAGCAAGGCGGAACTTTAAATTCTGTCAAAATCTCCATGGTCTTGAGCCTTTCTTGCTCAAGAAAGGATGGAAGCCATCGGGAAAACTTACATTTGCTTTGTGTTCTTAGAATCTACAGTCTGTGTTCTAAACAGTGCTGTGGTCAGCTAGGTCCCTGGAACACCACACATATGGCTGTTTCATGTGTAATGTAGCTCAGCTCTCAAGAGCAGATTTCACAGGCCACGTCTCACACCCAGGGGCCAGGGGCTGTTGCTCCTTCGGAGCGGTTCTTCCCACTTCCCTGGGGAACAAGCAATCCCAGTGCTTAAAACTACACCTGGCCCATAGTAGGTCAATAAATATTTGTTGAATTTTTAAGAATATGGTACAACCCAATTTATGTCTAAGTGGTAGGATTGTATGTGACTTTTCTTCTTCAACACTTTTTTATATTTTATGAATTTCTTGCAATGCATAGCTGAGACATTTGTGATCAGGTAAAATTAACACATGTGTTTTCTTATTAGCTGTGTACATACTGCATTTTGAGGGCATTCCAGATCAGGGTTCCTGGAACATTTTTGCTAACTTTTTTGAACTAGATGAGGTAGATTTTGCTGTATCATAGTGAAGTAAGCATTTTCATTAAATATATTTAAACATGTAATTTTTATATTTAAATTAGATATGAGCTTTGAATTCAATTTTCACAGTATAAATTAGGTAATGAACAGGGACTAAAAGAAAATTAGTAAATTAATCAATCAATTAAACTATAAACTTCTGCTTGAACTAAGTCTCTAAAACCAACAATAGATGACAATAATATATGAATTCTAAAGTCTTACATTTTATGCTAATAATTTATTTATAAAATTAACAAATCAGGTTACCAGATTTGTTCTTTCTATTTGTGATTTTTCTATTTATTTAAGGATTTACTTTTATTTCATCAATGTTAAGAAAATTATGTTAAAATTTTAAGGTTTTTTATTAAACAAAATATACTACATATGGTTTAAACATATTTATGACTTAGTCATAATACATTTTTACTTTTATTTTTTCAGATAAAATTTTTAAAATTAATTTAGTAAAATATTTTCAATTATAGTATACATTTAATGTTACTTTGTATTAGTTTCAGGTGTACAGCATAGTGGTTAGACAATCATATACTTTACAAATTGTTCCCAACTGATATTTCTAGTGCCAAACAGGCTGCATACATAGTTATTAAATATTGTTGACTATATTTCCTATGCTGTACTTTACATCCTCGTGACTATTTTGTAACTACCAATCTGTGCTTCTCAATCCTTCTACCTTTTTCACTCAGTCCCCAAACCGCCTCCCCTCTGGCCACCATCAATCTGTTCTTTGTATCCAGGAGTCTGTTTCTGTTTTGTTTGTTCCTTTATATTGTTCTTTAGATTGCACATGTAAGTGAAATCATATGGTATTTGTCTTTCTCTGACTGGCTTTCACTTAGCATAATATCCTCTAACTCCATCCATGCTATGGCGAATAAGATTTCATTCTTTTTTATGGGCAAGTAATATTTTTTGTATATATGTACCATTTTTTATACACTTGTCTACTGAAGGGCACTTGGGTTGCTTCCATAGGTTGGCTATTGTAGATAATGCTGCAGTGAACATATGGGTGCATACATTTTTTCAAATTAGTGTTTTGGGTTTCTTTGAATATATACCCATAAGTGAAACAACTGGATCTTAAGGCAGTTAGCATTTTTAATTATTTTGAGGAATCACCTACTGTTTTCCACAGTGGCTGCACCAGTCAGCATTCCCACCAACAGTGCATGAAGATTCCCTTTTCTCCACAATCTCCCCAGCACTTGTTGTTTGTTGATTTATTGATGGTAGCCATTCTGGCAGGTGTGAAGTGATATGTCATTGTGGTTTTAATTTGCAACTTTCTGGTGATTAGTGTCATTGAGCATTTTTTAATATGTGTATTGACCATCTCTATGTCCTCTCTGGAGAAGTGTCTCTTCAGGTCCTTCGACCATTTTTTTAATTTGGTTGTTTGTCTTCCTGATGTTGAGTTGTATAAATTCTTTATATATTTTAAAAATTAAGTCCTTATCAGATGTATTATTGGCAAATATGTTCTCCCATACAGTGAGTTCCCTTTTCATTGTGTTGATGGTATATTTTGCTGTGCAGAAGCTTTTTACTTTGATGTAGTTCCATTTATTTATTTTTTCTTTATTTCCCTTGCTGTAAGAGACTTATTGTCAAAAATATTGCTATGAGAGATGTCTGAGGTTTTACTACCTACGTTTTCTTCTAGGATTTTTATGGTTTCATTTCTTACATTTAAGTCTTTTATCCACTTTGAGTTTATTCTTGTGTATGATGTAAGCTGGTGGTCTAGTTTCACTTATTTGCATGTACCTGTCCACTTTTCCCAACACTGTTTATTCAGAGACTGTCTTTATTGTATGCTCTTGCCTCCCTTGTCAAATATTAATTGACCTTCAAGATGTGGATTGATTTCTGGGTTCTCTTTCTCTTCCGTTGACCTATATGCCTGTTCTCATGCCATTACTATGCTGTTTTGATTACAATGGCCTTATAGTATAGTTTAAAATCAGGTATTGTGATCCATCCAACTTTGTTCTTCCTCAAGATTGCGGAGGCTATTCAGAGTCTTTTGTGATTCCATTTAAGTTTTTGAAATATTTGTTCTAGATCTATGAAATATGTTATTGGTGTTTTAATAGGAATTGAATCTATAGATTGCTTTGGGTAGTATGGACATTTTAATGATGGTAAAGTTTTCTAATCCACTTAATTGTATCTTCCTTAATTTCTTTCTTCAATATTACAGTTTTCCAACTATAGGCCTTTTACCTTCTTGGTTAAATTTATTCCCAGGTACCTTATTTTTGTTGTTGTTGTTGTTGCAATAACGAATGGAATAATTTTCTTTGTTGCTCTTTCTGATTGTTCATTATTGGTGTATAGAAATGCCACCATTTCTGAATATTAATTTTGTAACCTACTAGTTTGCCAAATTCATTTATTGCATCTAGTAGTTTTTTGGTGGATCTTTAGGGTTTTCTATGTATACTACCATGTCATCTGAGAATAATGACAGTTTTACCTCCTCCTTTCCAGTTTGGATGCCTTTTATTTCTTCTTGTCTACTCACTGTGGCTAGAACTTCCAATACTATGTTGAACAAGAGTGGTGAAAGCAGACATTCCTGTATTATCCATATTTTAAGGGAAATGCTTTTAGTTTTTGTACATTCAGTATGATGTTGGCTATAGGTTGTTCATATATAGCCTTTATATATGAAATATATATATGTAAAAATATAGAGAGAGGTATGATCCCTCTATTCCCACTTTGCTAAGAGTTTTTACCATGGATAGGTGCTGGATGCTATCAAATGCTTTTTCTGCATCCATTGATAGGTTCATATGATTTTTATTTTTCATTTTGTTTGTGTGATGTATCACATTTATTGATTTTCAAGTATTGTACAATACCAACCTTGCAAGTCAGAATAAATCCCACTTGATCATGGTATATGATCTTTTTCATGTATTGCTGGATGTGACTTGCTAATATTTTGTTGAGGATTTTAGCATCTTTCTTCATGAGGGATATTGGCCTATAATTTTCTTTCTTTGAGGTGTCTTTATCTGGTTTTGGAATTAAAATAATACTGGCCTTGTAAAAAGATCTTGGATGTCTTCCCTCCTCTTGAATTTTTTGGAATAGTTTGAAGAGGATATGTGTTAGTTCTTCTTTGAATGTTTGGGAAATTTGTCTATGAAGCAATCCGGTGCAGGACTTTTGTTTACTGAGAGTTGTTTGATTACTATTTCAGTTTCATTTGTTGTTATCAGTCTATTCAGGTTTTCTGATTCTTCCTGATTTAGAGTTGGAAGATTGTATGTTTCTAGGAATTTGTCTATTTCACCCAGTTGTCCAGTTTGATGGTATATAATTGTTCATAGTATTTGTTTTACAATCCTTTGAATTTCTGTGATGCCAGTTGTTACTTCTTTTCTTTCATTTGTGATTTTATTTATTTGAGTCTTCTATCTCCTTTTCTTGATGAGTCTGGTTAAATTTTCATCAATCTTGTTTATCTTTTCAAAGAACCAGTTCTTGGTTTCATTGATCTTTTCTTTTTCAGTCTCTATATCATTTATTTCCTGTCTGATCTTTATTCTTTCCTTCCTTCTACTTACTCTGGCATTGTCTGTCATTCTTTTTCTAGCTCTTTTAGTTGTAAGGTTAAATTGTTTATTTGAGATTTTTCTTGCTTCTTGAGGTAGGCTTGTAATGCTGTGAAACTCCTCAGAATTGCTTTCACGAAATCTTTCCATAGATCTTGACTTAAGTTTATTTTCATTTGCTTTCAAGTAATTTTTGATTTCTTCCTTAATCTCACTGTTAACCCACTCATTGTTTAATAACATGCTATTTAGCATCCATGTAGTTGAATGTTTTTGAGTTTTTTTAATTGTAGCTGATTTCTACTTATTGCCATTTTGATCTGAGAAGATGCTTGATACAATTTTATTCTTAAATTTGTTAAGACATATTTTGTGTCCTAGCATGTGATCTATCTTTGAGAATTTTCCATGAGCACTTGAAAAGAATGTATAATCTGCTCCTTTGGAATGGAATGTTCTGTAAATATCAATTAAAGCCATAAGATCTAGTGTGTCATTTAAGGTTACTGTTTCCTTGTTGATTTTTTGTCTGGCTGATCTATCCGTTGATGACAATGGAGTGTTAAAATCTCCTACTATGACTATGCTGCTGTTGATCCACCAGGATTTTCTTTATATATTTAGGTGCTCCTGTGTTGGGTGCATTTATGTTTACCAGGGTTATATTAAGTAGTGACCTTCTTTGTCTCTTATTATGTGTTGACTCCAGCCCACAGGGTCCATGTGTTGTGGCTACAACAAACAAATTCACACAGACTACAGAAGTCCTATGGAGAAAAGGGATGGCCTGGCCACACTCTAATGAATAGAGGGTCCTGACCCCTGACTGGGCAGGCTTTTATTGCTTTTCTGGGCACATTACATCAGGATGGTCCTCATTTACTATGCACAGGTTCGCATTAGGTGATTACCTTTTATAGATAACAAAGGAAAGAATGTTGCTAATTACTTCAAAGAAAAGGATGTTTGCAAATCAAGGGGAAAAGTGGTTGAACTGGTTACACTGCATACTTGGGAGGTTTAGCACAGACTTTAGGAAGTTACTTTAAAAATATGCAGTAAACATTTGCTGCATCAATTCAGGGTGAGGGAGTTTTAGCAAAAAGCAAGGCCTGACTCCCCACAGGAAAACCGATTCTTGGGCTCAGTTCCTGTGTGCTGACTCGCTCCTTGCCAGTTTTCCAAATCAGGGACTGGGCTGCATTCGCTACTGCCACAAGGATAGGTTCCCTATAGTGTGTCACTTGTGGACATCATATATATGGGTCCTGTTTTATCCATTCAGCTAATCTATGTTTTTGATTGGGGCATTTAATACATTTACATTTAAGGTTATTATTGATAGGTATTTATTGCCATATTTTTCTTTATACCTATGTTGCTCTCTCTCTGTTTCTTCTTTTTCTTAAAGCAGTCCCTTTAGCATTTCTTGCAATACTGGTTTGGTGATAATGAATTCCTTTAGCCTTTTTTTTTTTTTTTGTCTGCAAAGCTCTTTATTTCGCCTTCAATTTTAAATGATAGCCTTGCTGGATAGAGTAGTCTTCACTGCATGTCCTCTCTTTTCATCACTTAGAATACTTCATGCTCTCTCCCTTCTGGCCTGAAGTGTTTCTGTTGAGAAATTAGCTGATAGCCTTAGGGGAATTTCCTTGTAGGTAACTGTCTGTCTCAGGGCCTTTAAGATTCTCTCTTTCTCTTAACATTGACATTTTAATTATGATGTGTCTTGGTGTGAGTGTCTTTGTGTTCATCTTGATTGAAACTTTTTGTACTTCTTGAACATTTGTGACTGTTTTCCATCACCAGGTAAGGGAAGTTTTCTGCCATTATTTCTTCAAAAACATTTTCTACCCCTTGTTCCTCCTTTTGGTACCTCTATGATGAAAATGTCATTATGTTTCATGTTGTCTCAAAGTTTCCTTGAACTATCGTCATTCTTTTTAAAATCTTTTTTTCTGTTTGCTGTTCTGACTGGGAGTTTTTTTCTACCTTGTCTTCCAAGTTGTTGAAACAATCCTCTGTTTCACCCAACCTACTTTTTATTCCTTCCAGTATATTCTTGATGCCAGATATGCTGTTCTTAATTTCTGACAGGTAATTTTTCATTGTTCCTATGTCCTTTTTCTATGCTGTTTTACTTCTCACTAAGTTCCTTGAGCATCCTTATAACCATTACTTTGAACTCTATATATGATGTATTGCTTACCATTTTATTTAGCTCTTTTTCTGGAGACTCCTCCTGTTCTTTTATTTGGGGCCTGTTTCTTCATCTCCCTATTTTGGCTGTCTGTTTGTGTTTGTTTCTATGTATTAGATTCAGAAAGGAAAAACAAACAAAAAAAAAACAAATAAGAAAAGGAAAAAGGAAAAGGAAAAATGAGAGAAAACAAAAAAGAAGGAAATAAAAATAGAAAAGAAAAAAGCAAAAAGAAAAAACTTTAAAAAGCAAAATATTAAACAATTTTAAAAAAAGAAGAAAAAAGAAAGGAATTCTCCTTTGCAGAGTTTGGTGCCTTCTGTGATCTCTTTTTGGATATGCTATTTTTGAAGTTTGTCTTATCTTGCTCTATTGAAGTCTGACACTGGCCAGTTAACGTGATGGTTCTGAGGCCTTAGGGAGGGACTCTGGCTCAAGCCAATGTCAGATGCACTATTTGTGCCTTGCCCTCAGCAATCTGCTTGAAGCTACAAGAAATCCACAGTTTGTGGCTGCCTCTGCTGGACTTGGCTATGCCTGGGAAGGACCAGGCTGTTCTCCAAGGCCACCTATTACCAGCACCCGGGCCTAGGGGTGGACCAGCAAATGTTCCAAGGCACTCTTGAATATGGTTTCAAGACCGGAGCCCATTGGTTCCCGCTACCTGCAAGGCGTAGTCACTGAAAGAGCCTCTGGCAGAATCTAGAGGATGGAACCAATGGTCTCGGGTGAGGGGAAAGTGCCCTTCAGACTTCAGGAAAATGTGGTGGGTGTGGCCCTCAATCTCCTGCCCCACGGTCCCAGAACCACTGAGTCTGTCCTGGATTTTGCACTAACCTTGTCAGGGTGGAACCCTTAGTATTCCAGGGTGGGCCCTTCAGAGCCCAAAGGTTGGGTCTGCCAAAGCTGAGAGCGTGTTTCCGTGGCATCTACCATGAGGCAGAAGTACCAGTCAGGTTCATAGGAAAGTTGTATTTCTCACTAAATTCCTTGAGCATCCTTATAACCATTACTTTGAATTCACTATTCCCCTCCAAACCCCCCATACCGATTCTGAGAAATACTATGCCCCAGTCTATGCTACTGGCTCCTCCTGTGGGGCTAGAGAAATTCCTCAGGGTGGGGTGAGAGAAATTGCTAAGGGTAGGGCAAGAAAAATTCCTAAGTGTGCAGTAATTGTCTTCCTTCAGGCTGACCCTTCTGGGAGGGGATTGCTCCGCCTAGTAAAGATGTCTGCCAGTATGCAAGATTGACAGCACTGGGGTTCTGGCAGCTGTCCTCCGTGTCTCTCTCCTCATCCAAAAGCCCCAGACACTCCGCAGGTGGCTCCAGTCTGCACCACCCTCCCTCTACCAGAGCCTAGGGTAAGTAGCAACGAACACATTTTGCATATTGGCCCTTTAAGAGAATGCCTGTGCTTCAGCAGAATCCGCCTCTCCTCAGTGGACAGAAGCACTGTCCCCCTTTTTACCGTCCAATGCTATGTGTGCCTGTCTTCCCAGCTCTAGTGCTCAGGCCCAGGAAGCCTGGGGCTTAGGCCCCGCCTCTCAGGGAGAACCCCCACAGTTGAAAGGTTCCTCCCCCACCCCAGCGGGTGCCCTGGGGAGCAGGTCCAGCCCTTTTGGTTTCTCTGCCCTTCCTACCAATTTCAACCTGGCTTCTTGTACAGATCCTTGATTATAAATCTCCTTTTCAGCCAGTTTTCAGGTGGTTGTTTAGGGTGATTTTTTTCCCCATTTAGTTGAATTTCCAGTTTGGTTCTGGCGGGAGATGAACACCAGATCCACCTACTCCACCACCATCTACCATGCCCATTTATAAATTGGATTTTTTTTTTTTGGTGTTAAGTTATATGTGTTCTTTATAAATTTTGGATATTAACCTTATCAGATGTATCATGGAGAATATTTTCTCCCTTTTAGTGGGTTGTCTTTTTATTTTGTTGATGGTTTCCTTTGCTGTGCGAAAACATGTTAGTTTGATGTAGTTCCATTTTTTTTTTTTATTGAGTCTTATATTTAAACCTCTAATCCATTTGGAGTTTATTCTTATATATGGTATAGGGAGGAGGCCTAATTTTATTTTATTTTTGCACATTATTTCAGTTTTCCCAACACTATTATTGAATAAACTGTCATTACCCCATTGTATGTTTTTGCCTCTTTTGTCAAATATTAATGGACCACAAAGGCATAGGTTTATGTCTTGGCTCTATTCTGTTCCATTTATCTATTAGTCTGTTTTTATATTGGTACCATGCTGTTAGATTACTATGACCTTGTAATATAGTTTAATATCAGGTAGCATGATTTCTCCAACTTTGTTCTTCTTTCTCAAAAGTGCTGTGGCTATTTGGGGTCTTTTGTGGATCCATTTAAATTTTTGGAATATTTGTTCCGGTTCTGTGATATATGCCATAAGTATCTTGGTAAGAATTTAATTGAATCTATAGGTTGCTTTAGGTAGAATGGATATTTTAATGATGTTAATTCTTCCTATCCATAGACAAAGTAAATGCTTCCACTTATTTGTATCTTGTTCAGGGTCTTTTTTCAATGTCTGGTAATTTTCTGAGTACAGGCTTTTACATCCTTGGTTGTATATATTCCTAGATGTTTTATTTATTTATACTGAAGCAATTGTAAAAGGAGTTGTTTCCTTGGTTTTCATTTCCAGTGATTCATTATTGGTATATAAAACTGCAACTGATTTCTGGACATTTATTTTGTATCCTGCTACATTACTGAATTCATTTTTCAGTTCTGGTCTTTTTTTTTTTTTTTTTTTGAGGAATCTTTGGGATTCTCTTCATAAAATATCATGTCATGGACAAATAATAGCAGTTTTACCTGTTCCTTTCCAATTTACATGGCTTTTATTTCTTCTTCTCATCTGATTGCTAGGACTTCCAGGACTATGTTGAGTAAGAGTGGTGAAAGTGAACATCTCTGTCTTGTTCCTAATCCTAACAGAAATGCTTTTAGATTTTGCCTATTGAGTATGTTGTTGGTTGTGGGTTTGTCATCTATGGCCTTTACTATATTGAGGTATGTTCCCTGTATTCCCACTTTGCTGACAGTTTTTATCATAAATAGGTGCTGGATTTTATGAAATACTTTTTCTGTATCTACTGATATGATCACATGATTTTTATCTTTCACTTTGTTTATATGGTATATCAAATTTATAGATTTGCCAATACTGTACCAAACTTGCATCCATGCAATAAATCCCACTTGATCACATTGTATGATCTTTTTAATGCATTGCTAGATTTGGTTTGCTAATATTTTGTTGAGGATTTTTGGATCTATGTTCATCAGGAATATTGGCCTATAATCTTTTTTCTTTGTAGTGAAGTGTCTATATCTGGTTTTGGAATTAGGATTATGCTGGCGTGCAAAATTGAACTTCAGAGTCTTCCCTCTTCTTGAATTTTTTTGAAATAGTTTGAGAAGGATAAGTGTTAGTCCTTCTTTCAGTGTTTGGTGAAATTCACCTGTGAAGCCATCTAGTCCAGGCCTTTTGTTATTTCAGGGTTGTTTGATTATTGCTTTAATTTAATAGTTGTAATCATTCTGTTCAGATTTTCTTGATTCAGTTTTAGAAGATTGTATGTGTATAGGAAATTATCAATTGCATCCAACTTGTCCAATTTGTTGGCAAATAATTGTTTATAATAGTTCTTTATAATACTTTGTATCTCTGTGGTATCAGTTGTTACTTCTCCTATTTCATTTCTGATTTAATTTATTTGGGTCTTCTCTCTTTTTTTCTTGATGAGTCTGGTTAATAGTTTGTCAGTCTTGTTTGTCTTTTCAAAGAACCAGCTCTTGGATTCATTGATCTTTAATATTGTTTTGGTTTTTTTTACTCTACTTTGATTATTTCTCACCTGATCTTTATTACTTTCTTTCTTCTACTCACTTTTGGCTTTTTTGTTGTTGCTTTTCTAGTTCCTTAAAGTGTAAAGTTAGAATGTTTATATGAGATTTTCCTTGTTTCTTGAGCTAGGTCTGTAATGCTGTTTCCCTCTGAGGAATGTTTTCTCATGTCACATATATTTAGAGTTGTTGTGTGTTCATTTTAATTTGTTTCAAGATATCTTTTGATGTCTTTCCTGATCTCACTGTTTCCCATTTATTATTTAGTAATATGTTATTTAACCTGCATGTGTTTGTATGTCTTTTAGTTTCTTTTTTCTTGTGATTTTTTTTTTTAGTTTCATACCATTATGGTCAGAGAAGATTCTTGATATGATTTCAACCTCCTTCAATTTACTGAGACTTGTTTTGTGTCCCTATATTTGGTCTATTATAGAAAACACACCACATGCACTTGAAAATGTGTATCCTGGTGCTTTGGGGTGAAACGCTCTGAAGCTATCAAGTAAATCCCCTGATCTAGTGTGTCATTTAAGGCTACTGTTCCTTTGTTGACTTTCTGTCTGGAAGATCTACTCATTGATGTCAATGTGGTTAAAATTCTCTGCTATTACTGTATTACTGTCAATATCTCCCTTTATGTCCCTCAATATTTGCTTTATATATTTATGTACTCCTATGTCGGTTGCATACATGTTTACAAGGGTTATATTCTCTTGTTGGATTGATCCCTTTATTATTATGTAGTGTCCTTCTTTGTCTTTTACTGTTGTTTTGTTTTAAAACCTGTTGTGTCTGATATAAATATTGCTATCATAGCTTTTTAAAAAATTTCCATTTGCATCAAATATCTTTCTCCATATCTTTACTTTTAGCTTGTGTGTGTCTTTAGTTCTGAGGTGTGTCTCTTATAAACAGTATATATATATGGGTCTTATTTTCTTATCCATTAAGCTATACCCTCTGTCTTTTATTTTAAATATTTTTTTATTATTTTTAGAGAGAAAGAAAGGAAAAGAGAGACAGCAAGAGAGAAAAACATTAATTTGTTGTCCCACTGATTTATACATTCATTGGTTGATTCTGGTATGTGCCCCAACTGGGAATTGAACCTGCAACCTTGGAATATTAGAATGACACTCTAATCAAGTGAGCTACCCGGCCAGGGCTGGTACCCTTTGTCTTTTGATTGGAGCATTTAAGCTATTTAAAGTTCAAGTGATTATTGATAGGTATATATCGTAATTTTATTTTTGTAACTATGTTTCTTTGTTTCTTTATTTCTTCTTTTTTAAAGAAGACCTTTTAACATTTCCTGTAATAATGGTTTGTCGGTAATGAACCCTTTTGCTTTTTCTTCTCTGAAATGCTCTTTATTTCCCCTTCAATTTTAAATGATAGACTTATTGGGTAAAGTTGTCTGGGTTGTAGCTCTTTGTTTTTCATTGCTTTGAATATTTAGTGCCAATCCCTTCTTGCCTGAAGTGTCTGTTGTAAAATCAGCTTACAGTCCTTTGGGAGCTTCCTTGTAAGTAACTAACTGTCTTTCTCTTGCTACTTTTAAATTCTCTTTGTCTTCAACCTTAGCCATTTAATGATGATGTGTCTTGTGTTGTCCTCTATGGGTTCATCTTGTCTGGAACTATCTTTACTTCCTGTACTTGTGTGTCTTTTTTCTTCACTAGATTAAGGAAATTTTCAGCCATTATTTCCTCAGATACTTTTGATCATTTGTTCTTTCTCCTTTACTCTGGTACCCCAATGATGAGGATGTTGCTGTATTTCATGTGGCCTTAAGTCCCTTAAGTTATCCTAATTTTTTAAAATTCTTTTTTATTTTCGATGCTCTAATTGGGTGTTTTCTGTTACCTGGTCTTCCAAATCACTGATTCAATCCTCTGCTTCATCTAACTGTTTATTTCATCTAGTATATTCTTCATTTCTGATATTGAATTATTCATTTTTGATTGTTTTCTATTTTATGGTTCCTATTTTCTTTTTTATGCTTGCTCTCTCTTTGTTGAAGTTCTCACCAAGTTCCTTGGGTATCTTTATAATTACTTTTTGAACTCTATCTGGTAATTGCTTGCCTTTATTTCATTTAGCTCTGCTTCTGGAGATTTCTCCTGGTCTTTCATTCGTGGCATGTTTCTTTTTCTATCCATTTTGGCTGCCGCTTTGTGTTTTTTTCCCTATGTATTAGGTAGATCTGCTATGTCTTCATAGGGTGGCTTAAACTAGTAGATGTTCTGTGGGACCCTGTGGCATAGTCTCCTTGATCATCTGAGCTGGCTGCTTTAGGAATGTCTCCTGTGTGGGTTCTGTGAGCCCCCCTATTGTAACTGAGTCTTGATTGCTATTTTCCCAGTCATGCATGGGGTTGACCTCAGGCTGGCTGGCTGTGAGGGTCAACCCCGACCACAGTATACAACCTGCTGTACAGGTCCTGACCACACAAAGCCTAATTCATTTCAGCAGGGTCTAGAGCCTGCTGAGATCTCTCTTTGGATATGCTGATTTTGAAACTAATTGGATCCTCCTCCAATGTCTGAAGCTCCGGCACTGGGTGTGTTGGTTCTGGTGCCTCTTGGGAAGGACTGTAATGCAGGTCAATGTCACACAATGCTTGTGACTGGCTCTGTGTATCCTGTTTGGAATTTCAAATTAATCCACAGTTTGTGGTTGCCTGGGTGTCCATGGGAAGTACCAAGCTGAGCAAAAAGGCTGGCTTCCACCAGCACCAAGCCTGGGGTCAGGTCAGTAAAAGGCCCAAGGAACCCTGAGATCCACATCTGCCTGCTTCCACCTGCCGCTGCCTGCCAACTGTCTGTTAGGCTCAGTCACTGAAAGATCCTCCAACAGTACTCAAGTTGAAAGAGGTAGGTTCTTAGTGAGTCACCA
The DNA here is from genome assembly GCA_004026765.1 of Micronycteris hirsuta. Lineage (NCBI taxonomy): Eukaryota > Metazoa > Chordata > Mammalia > Chiroptera > Phyllostomidae > Micronycteris > Micronycteris hirsuta. The sequence continues at coordinate 1,096 of PVJI01025002.1, read as the reverse complement.
GATAGGGGCAAGTGGTGTTCACCAGACTGATACATTTTCTTTGGTGTCAGTGCTAGTTCTGAGGCTACTCAGCAAAAGTCCCAAGATATACCAAGTCTAGCTGCTATCCATTGGGTGCCAGTAGACCTTTGTTGTAGGATGGGGGTCTCAGGGAGTCATCAGGGTGTGGTCAGCAGAGTTTATTAGGTCCATACAGACCAAGATTTCACCATGTGGGGGGCTTTCCACTGGTCAGGGATGTGAGGAAAAATGGCCCCAGTTCTAGGGCTACATAACAAAGTCTCTCCTGGATTCTGCCTGGACCTCCTGGAGAGCCTGAGCTTATCAAGGGGGAGCCACCAGGTATCTGGAGTTTGGGGCTAGTGGATTTCCCATGAGGGAGAGGTGCTGGTCAGGCTCACAGAAACGTAGGAGTAATGGCCCCCACTCCAGAGCCACACAGCTCAGTCACTGACACTCCTTGAGTGTGCCCAGAACTCTACACCTTGGGCCCAGGCAGCTTGCTTTTCCACAAGATGTGAGCTCCCCAGAATGAGGCAACAGGGAGTCTGGAGATTGGGGCTGTTGCATTCCTTCAGGCTGATACAGTAAGGAGAGGAGTGCTCCACCCAAGAAAGATGGTATCTGTAGTGTGAGAGAATGAGTTGCTCCTCACCCAGCTCTAGTCTGTTCTATCCTCCCTTCCCTGAATCCCAGTGTAAGTGGCTGCAAATGAGATTTTGTGCATTGGCCCTTTAAGGGGGGTACCTGGGTTTCTAGCTGAGTCCTCTCTCCCTGGCAGATAAAATCCTTGCTGCTTTTCACCACCACAGGTGCTCACCGCACCTCTTCCTGGCTCTGGTGCTCTGGGATGGGTCGTCCAGGTTGGGGTTGAGACCCCATGCTTCTCAGGGGGTACCTTTGCAGCTGAATATCCCTCTGGGATCTCAGCTGCCTCTTGTGGAATCAGGGCCAGCCCTTTTTTTGTATCTCTGCCCTTCCTTCCAGTCTCGATGTGGCTGCTTCTGTAAATCCTTGGTTTAATGACATCTTTTCAGCTGGTCTTCGGTTGGTTATTCAAGTTGATTGTTCTATATTTTAGCTGTAATTCCAGTTT
>PVJI01025001.1:0-21100 GCA_004026765.1 Micronycteris hirsuta | reverse complement strand
TTGTTTCTTCCTTCTGGTCCACCCCATTGGTTTGAGTCCCAGCTTCCTTTTTTTCCCTATTGGTTCCCTGTAAATCTTCCTCCATTATCTTTATCATATTGTTCATTTGTTCAACTATTTCTTCCAGTTTTGTGAGCATCCTGATTACCAGTGTTTTAAACTGGGCATCTGTTAATTTGGCTGTTTGTCCGTTAGTTGTAATTTGTTCTGATCTTTCATTTTGGCCATTTTCATTCTTTTTTATCTCAGCGCACCTGTCGGAGTCTTAGGTGTTTGTCGGTGCCTGGTAACCTGGGTCGCTTTTTTGTGATGTTTCCTCTGGGGGCGGGGCCTGGGAGGGAGCAATGGCGTCTGCCGTTCACCACTACTCCCTATCACCCTCTGCTCCCCAGTTCCCCACTGCCTTTTCTGCCAGTCTTAGCCCTGCTGGTTCCTACTGGCCTCTCCGGTTACGCCGCCGGCCTGCGAGGTTCACCCGTTGCTCAGGGTAGTGTTTTGTTTAGGCGCTCCCGGGGTGAGTTCCTCCGGGCAAACTGCCTCTCACTCCACTCCTCCGCTCGGTTCTGCCCCGCTTACCGGCCTGGATGTACGTCCTCCACAACTTCCTGGGTGTCGGACTTCCCTTCAGTTCAATTCTGTCTGTTCTGGTTGTTTATTTTTTGCTATTGAGTTCGTTGTTTAAACTCTCTGTGAGCGGCGGTGCAGTGCATCCACCTATGCTGCCATCTTGGCGGAAGTTCCCCGTTGTGATGAGATTTTTTTATCCCACAGGGATATGACAGCTGTCACAATACTGCCTAACAAAACAGTTTCAAATGACATTAAAGGCAAGTATGCGAGACCGGCACCAGGTGACGTGGTGGGCGCAATGCAGAGGTGGTGTAGTTGTGGGGGACCGAACTGACTTTTTGGACAACCCCATTCAAAGCAAGTTTCAGCCATCGATATCTTATACAATATGTTTTCTGCTCTAGTACTACTGAAGCTAGCATTCACAGGGAATGGATGGGGAGAAAGTTCTGTTGTACAGAACTTCTGAAATAGACTCCTACAGAACCTCCAAATTAAACCACTATTTGAATTACAAAGTAACTTGACTTGAATGATGCTACGGACCAAAACCTGAAAGAGAAATGTTCACCCTTGACTGCTCACGTTAGAAACAGGAGCTTAAAATGCAAAAGTTTTGCACCCATACAAGGAATCTAAAATGGCCAACAAAGTCCAGGCAAAGTGGAGGAAACGAGCCCATGGACATGTCCAGAACAGCACATACATACAATGATGGCACTTACATTTTACTTTTTTTTGTACCTCTTAGTGCAAAATTATGAATAAATTTTACCTTTGTGTTAAGGGAGCTGCAACAGACAAAGCCACTGACAAACGATTTTGAAGCACACCTGCAATTTTGAACAACTTGATTACACTATGAAGCCAGTTCCAATAAATGTCACATATACCACGTTTATTGTTCCCTTGGCCATTAATCTGGAAACCAGTCTTGAGGTAACTAGAAAGTCCTTACACTTAGATGTTTTGAAATACACTTCTAAATACCACTGCCATTAACTGGAATCAATCACTTTTCCTGACTTAATTAAAGTGTCATTCCCGAGAATGCCCACGAGATGGCAGCAGTACACACACACTTAGAACATTTTGGAAATGACCATATTGTACCATCCATCAGTTCTCAACCAACTTCAAAGGATTGAAATTATAGAAAATATGTCTCACCCTCATGGCTGCTAATGTAGAACTCAGAAACAAAGGGTAACCAGAAAGTCCTCCACTTAAATGGAATAAAATATATTCATGTTCAAATGAATACCAAACACAATGAGGTAATATTGGGTATCTAGGGTATTTTGGAAAATGGAACAACAGAGTCTTAGATTTCAAAGGTGAAATGGGGTACATGCAGGTAATTTAGAAAAAAGGCAGCATACCTGCCAGGTTAAATTTTGTTGGGCCACCCCAAAAACTGTAAGACACAAGGAGTACGGTAAGAGGGTCAACAAGCTCTTGCTAGGAGTGTTATTGTCTGAAGCCAAGGTGATTGTGCTGAAGCTCTTCCTAAACCAAATTGTGGCAACTCAGCCTCTTAGGAAGAAATGAGATGACAATCCTAAGTAACTTCAGTCTTCCCTTTCCTAACAACCAGTTTAAAATCTACATGCCAAGTGCAAAATGTTGGCCCTCTTCATGACTGCCTCTGAAACTTTAAATAGAAGTTTTATGTCCACAAGCTGCATTAGTACATTGTTCCATATTTCACTGACATAGTCAGTTTTGAGAATTAGTTACTTTAAATTGTCACATCTTACTTAGGTAAATGGTTACGAACGTGTACTCCCCAAATCCACCTCCTATGAAATATCCGACTGTTTGCTTATGTGGTGGAGAAGCAATCTTTCCTGTAACCTCAAGAATCTTTGGTCTGGTCTGATCATCCACCAGATATGACACAGATTAGCAAATGAAAACCACCAAATTTGAGATGTACACAGGCATGGGAACCTCATTCACATGAGAGTTAGAAACCCCACGTGCAGAAGAACATCAGAAATAGAACGGAAACGCGGGCACATAAAACGTACTGAGGCAGTGACTGTGTGAGGAGCCGTGGGGCTTCCAAGTGTACTTGCAAAGTGATATGGGCAGCTGCTTGGGAGAAAGGAGCCATTCCCAAGATGTCCACAAGGTGGCAACAAAAAAAGAGCATTTCCCGGTAGTTGAACTCAGATGCTATTCCAAAGATGCACACTAGGTGGCGGTGTGCAGCAGTGTAAAAAGGGGCCCCATTCTGAGAGACCAGGGTCCAGCCACATCGGCTGTGGGTGCAGATGTGGTTGTCACGTCTTTGGTTCTTGGGACAGAAAAGATCGTCTTCTTCAGTAATCAAAGATCTGTTTAAAACAATATGAAACAAACATTTTAAGGAAACATAGTATCTTTGCTTTACAGGTGGAAAATGTTTCACACTATCTTCTCTGGTGCTGCACAATACAGGAAAAGTTTGTCCTCTTATCAAAGTAATATAGAAATAAACTTTGTTTCTACATCAGCTTACTTTTCACATTTACATTCATTTGCTTAATGAAATGTATTCCCATCGTATTCAACTTCGCCATAGATGAAACTTCCTGTCTCTGCATTTCCCTTCACAGACCTTCTGCCACTTTCCTTTTCACACTTGGCTTTTGTCCTGCTTTTCCTCTGCCTCACTTAGGACAAAATTAACTCCCTTCTCTGAAAAATGCATGCCCATATTTCATACCTTCTTATTCAGTCACAACATATTTTGTTTTTCTATTATACACAGTTATTTTTCTGTATTGCTTTTTTGTGTAATTTAATTAGAATTCTGAACCGTTTTAAAAAAACCTCAATTTCTAGTTAAAACTAAGAGTAAGGAATTGTGGATTGCCTGTTACACCAGGATTCTTTAGATTGATGTTTCTAAACAAATTCAATCACTTCTAAAGATATATTTACTTATAGCACAATTTTTTAAATATTCCACAAGAAAACTTTACTAATAGTTTCAGATATCCTTAGCTCCTCTATAATTTGCAGCAAAACACAAATATATCTCTGTTCCATCAGCCTAATCCTCACATAAACTCTCACTCCCTTACAGCACACAAAAAACTTAAAAAGCCACAATTCTCCACACCGAGCAGAACTTTGATGGTCCCTCCACCTCACCTGTTCCTCCTGGTCCCAGGAGGTGCCAGCTGGGGGGCTGTTGGGCGTCCAGAGATGCCATCACCCCACACGTGTGCCCAAGTGCCACGTGGGATGTGGAGGTGGCTCAGGTGGCCCTGCCGGTGAGGCTGTGCAGCCGGCACCTTACAGCCCAGTAGCATCCCCCGGGTTCCCTTCTAGTCATCCTGCTTAAACCCATTAAATTTGGAAAAATTCCAGCTGAAATGAATCTACATATTCCATGACTTCTCCTAAAACAGTTAAAACACGATTGGAAACTACAGCCCCCAAGAAATGAGGCATTCCGGTCTCCACATCACTCACTGCTGGAAAATAAGGACGAAGGCCGCCAACACTGTGGTCCCAGTTGTTCAGTGACAAGTCACAAACCAACACCAGCTCGGAGAACTTCCAGAAATCAGTCACTCCTGGCAAGAAAGGTCCCAAATTTGACAACCGGAGGGAAAAGCAATTACCCTCTGACACCTTCTACCTGATTCCTCAAGACCAGGTGGGACCCGCCCAGTTCTGTTACAATATCAACGTTAACTTCCGTCTTTAGAGAGAACTGCTCACCGTGGCTACAGCAAAGAAGACCCTCTCCGTCCATCGTGTCGCTCGATCGGACCAAAACTGTCCCCAAACTCTGTCTCAGCCCGTCCGCTGGCCCAGCTCACGGGGAGCACGGGAGTCCCCTGGGGCGGCGTCCACTCGCACAGGGACGTTTGTCTCACCAGGGACATTCCTGACATAAACGCCGACCCTCCTACTGTCGCCCGAACATACAAACAAAGGTCTGGAGAGAAAAGCACGCGCGTAAAGAGCCCGCTGCCCGGAGGCCGCCCGTGGGTATGGCGTCCGGAGCCTCCGCGTCCGCACGTGGGGTCCAGCGCAGCGCGACGCTCTCCTCGGCCTCGCACCGCGGAAAGCGGGAGGAGTCCTTCGCTCTTTCCCCGCACTCCCCGGACGCCGGTGTCCCCGGGAAAGACAGGGGTGAGCTCGGCGTCCACGTGAACCTCCGCCCGCTCCGCGAATTCCCGAGCCCTGCGCCCCGCCCGCCAGGCGTTACAAGCCGGAGGCCCGGAGCGCAGATTCGTTCGCGCTCAGGCCGACCCACTCCGCTCTCTCCTCCTTCCCACGGGGCAGAGGGACCCCCAAATCTGTACGAGCGGGCGGTCCCGTGTCCAGTCTCTCGCCCCCGAACCCCGACCCCGACCCGCCGGGATCGCACCCCGCCTGCACCCGCGCCGCCTCAGCGCCCCTCCTGGCCCCTCCGTTCCTTCCCGTCCCGGACGGCGGCCGGGTCACTCCTCCTCCCGAAGACCCCGAAATTTCTGGACAGACATCACCGCTACCCCTCCGCTCTCCATCCGGAGACCTTCGCCCCTGCGCGGCCCCGCCGACGCCCCTCCGCCCACGCGGGCTCCTCCACCGGCGCGTCCCGGTCGCGCGGCCGCTGGGAGGGAAGGGAGGGGACGGGCAGGCCGAGGGGGGACAGGCTGGGTCTGAGAAGGACTCTGGGACCGGCGGGACCTCAGGGAGGCCGAGCGCAGCGCCGGGCAGGTACAGCCCCACCCGGACGCGGAGGACACGGCCTGGAGTGCGCGGCGGTGGCCCCGGGAAGGGAGCGAGTTCACTCGGCAAACACAGGTGGAGCGTTCACTGGTGTCGGGCCCGGGGACGGGCGTCTCATCTGTAATTCGGGACACACATGGCAAGAGGGACACACGTGCCTTCGTGGTGCTCACGGAGATAAGGACATAAATGTGTGAGATTACATGGAGGTCAGCGCTGTGAAGAAAAAGAACAGAACATTCAGACAGAAAAACTAGTGATCGGAAAAAACCCCTCTCTCTGGAGAAGCAGCGTGGACGCTGAGACCTACATGGCAGCGAAGGGCCCGGCATCCTGCCGAGACGCGTGGAAGCGTCCAGGCTGCGTGGGCACCTGCCCAAGCGCAGCAGGCGGAAGGGACCAGACACCTGGGAAGACGGAGTCACGGTGGTGAAGCGCTGCAGGCGTCTGACGATGACGGCTTTCTTGTCATTGCTCACACGTCACTCCTTAATAACTGTTCTGTGACGTCACTAAAAGTAAATACTCTTGCTTTCCTACTGTTCCAAAATTCACCATCTAAAATCTCCCTTACCGAAAATGCGCGCATTTGCCATATCGTGAGTTCCTCAGATGACCTACAGGGGGCGCAACGTCACTTACAAAACACTTCCGATTTCTGGAAGACCAGGAGTCCAAGCCCTGAACTCATTTAAAAATAAGTATCGTGTTCCTATTTTACTTCATCATTAATGAACTTACCACCAACAAAATTTTTTCTAACTCCTCGCATTTCCTCATCATGATTTCTTCCAAGTTTTATCTATTTTTACATTTTTACATAGCTAAAGTAACACAATTTTATCATTGTACAACACGCCGATGAATCATGAAAAGCAACGTAATGATTACAAATAATAGAATTTATTACAGTGAAGGAAATAACATACAGTAAAGGAAATTCATATATTCACGGTGGAAATTGCAGCCCTCATGTTTTCACATGTAAGGGAGCGTGGTCTCTCGTGGAACATAAAATTGCATGCAGGACCCATGTTCGTGGAAGCAGAATTTCCTGTGGGGAAATCAGACTGGCATGATCCTTAGATTTAAAATAAAACCTTGCTATTGCTGAAACCTCTCCCTGGATCAAAAGGACTTAAGCTAATGCATGCCTGGGCTCATCCCGGCCAGTGTTTACTCCGAGTGCCCTTCCATTTGCATATCTCTCCTTTTGATGTACCTTCCTGGACCGTCCACCACCTGACTCGGATCTACAATCTATGCATAGTTAATGAAGACCATGCTGATGCTCTGTGCCTAGATCATCAATAAAAACCCCTGGACCCAAGGCTCGAGGCTCTCTCCTATATGATAAGGGAGGAGTTGCGTGGTCCCGGTTCTCTATTCCTGCGTGTTTCCGTGTGAGCTTATTCACCCATTCAGTCACGGCCAATACGAATCCTGCGGACCGGATTCGCGACAATATGGGACTAAATATCCTTTATATGTATGTAGAAATTGAAAGTTACAGACAGAATCAAAAAGAACCAATAGCAACAAAAGAGATAAAACACCTAACATTAACCTCAACAAGAATGTGCATGATCTGTGTGAACAAAATTTAAAATAACACCCAACATGTGACACTTGAACAACTGGAAAATAACATCGTGTTCTGGGATAAAAAAAAAACATTAGGATGTCAATTTCCCTCAGTTGTTTAAAAAGTTAATGTGATGCAGAGTAAAACATCATCAGCATCTTTAAAACGGAGACAAGCTTGTTTTCAGCTCACTGGTTGAAATGAACGGGCTTCACAGTTAAATACACGGAAACAGGTATCTGTCGCCACAGGACGGTCATGGTCCCTGTTTGTGCTCCCCACCCCGCTTACCTCAGGACAGCCCCTCCGCCCCCCTGGGCCCCAAAATATACTTCTTTGGTGTAAGGATTATTTTGGGCTGATTAGTATTTTTAAAAAGCCAGCAGACACAGGAGAATCTCTGAACCCTGAGGACAAGCTGCCCGTTGGTGGGGGCCAGGCCCAGCATGCAGCCCCACCTGCTCAGTGGCAGGACCGCCTGGTGTGACGGGCCGGGGCCCAGGGACCGAGGACCTTGGGCTCTGACTGTCCCGCAAGTGATGGTTTGGAGCCCATTTCCTTTGGGAAAGTTTACAAAAGCAGGTGGACCTAGAGGTGGCAAGTTCATCACAAGAATTGACACAAGCAGGTGAGAACAGCATTCTGCGTCACCGTGGGGAGTGTCCTGGGCTGTCCATGGTCTTGGGCACTGAGCAGGAAGAGAGGGGGTGGGGAGGCACAGTAAGCCACATCAGGTAGAAAAACACTTCAAGGCCACAAGTATTGCCATTTCATCGAATTTAGGGCTCTCTCTCCTTGAAGGCGCATCATTGGTTCGTGCACTTCCGAGAGCAGCACACTGCGGACGAACTCCTGGCCTGTGGGGTGCAGCCTGGCTCAGCGCACAAACGGAAGTACACAGGTGTGCTGGGGTGCCGGCACTGGCGCATGGGTTCCCCGACGCTAACGAACCCTGCACACACTGGACACAGGCCCGGAGACACTCCGGACTTTAGTATAAGGTGAAGAGAAGACTGCAAAACCCACCTCCAGGTGTGCGACGGAGCCAGAGCATCCCAGGCACCTGTCCTCAGCAGGTCCCGACAGCCCTGCGGTCCCTCATGCCACGGGGCTGGGAGGCCTGGGAGACCGGACATGCGACGTTTCATAACCGCTGGTCCGGCTCACGGGCTCAGAGGTCAGATTGGAATTTAAATCAAGTTTCTTGTCAGAGTGAAGAAATCGGAGTGTGGCCCTGGCTGGTGTGGCTCGGCCGACTGAGCGCCGGCCTGGGAACTGAGAGCTCCCTGGTTCGATTCCAGGTCAGGACACGTGCCTGGGGCCAGATCCCTGGTTGGGGTTGTGTGAAAGGCAACTTATCAATGTTTTTCTTGCAGATTAATGTTTCTCTCCTATTTCTCCCTCCCCTTCTCTATAACACTAAATAAATAAAATCTTAAAAAAAAATTGGAGCATGGCTCGAAGCAATGGAAATGACTTGTGCATCTGAGCAATGGCGTTGCAGCCGGTGCTCCTGGTACTGGGCAGGGGCCAGGCCCTGAACGGGGCTGTCCATGGCCAGCCAGCAGTACATGAGTTCCTGACTTCGTGTAGAAAAGATTTCACAGCACAAGTCCAGGTGACTGTGCTGGTATGTTTATTAAAGCTGGGGACAGTGAAACAATGAAGGGCTCAGTGTAGAAGAAGCAAAAGAAAATCCCAGGCGGGGCTGCCGTAGCTCACTGGGAAGTCGGAGAAAAGGGGGCTTTGGGGACAGGGTGAGGGGGTCATCCTGAGATAAGCTGCCGCCGCCCACTGCTCCCAACTGCAAATCTCAGGGGGAAGGAATAGGCACAGGCCACTCCCCACAGTGAGAGAGCTGTGCGCTGGGGCCTGTGTCTTGAGGCTTCATCTCCGGAGCATCTTTGGGGAGGCCTCCTGGGAGGGCTTCAGCAGGTGTCCATCGATGCCCCGGGTGAGCGGGTTCAGGGCCGTGGTCTCACTGACTGGTTGGGGGCAGGGCAGGGGGTTGCGGGTCCTTGTAGCTGGTCGCACACCTGGTTTTGCTGCTTTTCTGGGCCTGACCCTAAAACACAACCAAGGCCTTGATATTCTCTCCAGGGAGGTGACCTGCATCTGGCTGTAAATTGCTCGGCCACTTTGCTCAACTGTCTGTCTCAGTTTTCCCGTTCCAGTCGTCCTGGCTCACCGTCTCCCTACCCCTGGGACAGACACCTTGCAGCCCAGCCACTCACACCCAAAGAAGCATCAAGAACAAAAGTGTGTGAGTGAACGGCACAGCAGAATCATCTTTCCTGCCTTTAGACAGTGAAAGAACGGCCCGGGTGTTACCTCGATGCGGCCCGTCCTTGCCCCTGTCCTCTGACGACCCGGAGTGGCGACCAAAAGTGCTTCCCTGAGCTCGGCCTCCCCTTGCTTCGGCCCATGTCGCCCTCGAGGCGTCCTGCGCCTCACGCCGAGGTCGTGGGTTCCATGTCCGGTCTCTGGTCGGGGCGAATATGGGAAGCAACCGATCGGTGTTTCTCTCTCACATTGATCTCTCTGTCTCTCCCTCCTTTCCTTCTTCTCTCTCTAAAAATCAATAGACATCTTTGGGTGAGGATTTTAAAAGCATGAATGAACTTTCAGTATAAAATATACATGCATTACTTACTAAATTTTACTTTTTTAAAAAAAGATTTTATTTATTTATTTTTAGACAGAAGGGAAGGGAGGGAGAAAGAGAGAGACAGAAACATCAATGTGTGGTTGCCTCTCACGTGGCCCCCACTGGGGACCTGGCCCACGACCCAGGCATGTGCCCTGACTGGGAATCGAACCAGCGACCCTTTGGTTCGCAGCTCACGCTCAATCCACTGAACTACACCAGCCAGGGCTAAATTTTACTTCTTTTAATCCTCACCATTTACTGATTTCTTTTTAGAGAGAGGGAGGAAGGGAGAGAGAGAGTGCCCTGACAGGTGCGTCATTTACCTGCTACAGTGGAGTCACTGCTGGCCTCCCCCGGAGGCTGCCCTGCCCCAGCGGGACTGCCTGGCTGACAGCCTGCAGGCCAGGAAGGCGAGTCCACCAGTGGGCTTGTCCCGAGCTCCTGCCTCCTCCCGTCTCGAGGCGCCGAGGCCTGCAGGGCAGCAGGTACCTGGCAGAGGAAACAAGGACACGGCCTGGCCCCGCCCACAGCTCAACGGTTTAACAACTCACACCGACGTTTGTTTAGTTCCATTTCTTGAGTGCTCCCCAAGAGCCATTTGCTTCACATACTTTCTGCCAATTAATGTAACATAAGTTGCCCCAAGCCTCAGGAAGGGGCTGCCACCGCCCCTCGAGGGACCAAGAACACGCAGCTCTGAGAGCAGGCGGCTCCCGCAGCGGGTGCTCGCAGCAGGCGTGTCTGAAGGGTCCGTCCAAGTAACGGGCATCCTGGAGGTGGCTGCTGGAGCCCCTCCTCCTGAGACAGTGAGGACGTCCTGCTGCGGTCGGACGTCCCTGATCAGGTGGCAGTGGGCAGATTCCAAGAGCAGGAGAGCTGGACGTGCTGGGGACCTGCTCCAGGAGCCCCGGCCAGCACCTTCCGTGTGGGGACGTCACCCACCCACGTGACCCTGCTGGCCACACCGCTCCCTCGTTTCCTCAGTTTCCGCCCTCCAAGCAGCTGCCCAGGGGCTTTCCTGCCGGCTGAGCATCTGCACAGACAAATCTCCAAAACCTGGGCACTCCTGGGCCTGCCCTGTGCGCACAGCTGCTCGGAACGTCCAGTTACCTCGCCCACCAAAGTGTCGCAGGATCTGGGGACAGCTCCCCTCAGACAGGCTGCAGGAAAGGGTGGACTCTGCGTCCTTCCCGTCTTGCTCCAGACCTTCGTCGGGGGCTCGGACACCACCAGTCTGTGCGGGACGAGACGAGCAGCCCATGCAGACTGGGCGAGACGCCGTCACAGTTGCGGAGACAAACGCCAGCCATCACTGCAAGGGAAGCACAGTGAGGGGCGAGCCTGCTGCGGAGCCCTGCCGCCTGCACCTGGGATCCCGACAGAGGGGAACTGGCAGGATGTGTGCGGAGGTGCCCACGGGAACAGGAGGAGCCCACTTCCCCCAAGAGGGGCTACTGAGGACAAGACCACCCTCTCCATCCTGCAGGATCGACAGTCCCCCCCAGGGTAACTTATATGAGTGGTTTTGGACTTGGCAACAAAGGCAACAAGCTGCCTTTAATGTTAACGAAATGCTCACATTACACGTTGAATGTTAATGAAGGGCAGGAACGTGTGCGGGGCCTCACTGGGCTCGTCGGAAGGGGAGCGGGCCCATCAGAGCAAGTGCTCACAGGTGGGACGGATCCGTAGTTTCCTCTGCCTGGTGGGGCCTGCACTGGGAGTCTACAAGTGGCAAAGGCGTTAGGGACCACCAGGGTCCCTTCTGGCCCTGGGCTGGGAAGCTGAATGTTCATCCTGACACTACTTTAAAACTTGTCTCAGAGTTGGGAGTAACCGAAATTGTTTTCGACTTAATTCTGTGTGAGGACTTGGCAAAGCGTGGCAGGAAAAAGAGAGTATGCCCTACGGGAGAAGCGGTCTAAGGCCAGGCCAGAGGCGGGGTGGGCGGGGAGAGGGCGTGGGTGTGAGGGGAGGTCGGGGGCTGCAGGGTGAGGCCAGGAGGCGGGCAGGGCAGCCAGAAGTGGGCCTGGTGTGGTCGTCAGTGTGGGTGCAGCCGCCTGGCCAATTCTCACGCTGTGGTGTGTGCTGTCCAGAGACAAGGCTGCTGGGGCGGGGATGGGGGGGAAGGTGCTGGGTAGCTGACCACAGGAAGTGCCTGGGGGCAATGATAGCCTGAGGAAGTTGCACATTGGCTGGGGTGACATCTGTCCTGAGCGCCCCACCCTACGTCCCCTCCCCCTGCACAGACAAGACCCAGGGCTGATGGTGTACCTGGAATGAGGAACCCCAGGCCAACACCGTGGTACCCCAAGGGACTCGCTCTCACACAGTCGCGCAGAAAGGTGCCACCATCTGCCCTCGGAACACCCTCCCTCACCCTTGTGTGCACACTCCCAGGACGCACATCTGGATCTGCCCCCGGGTGTCCCTGGGCACAGCCCGTGCCTCCTGTGGAAACTCCGGGGTGCAGAGATGGGTCACCGGGCACGTCCTGGTGCGGCCCGGGCCTGCCTCCCAGGAAGGCGCCCAGCTCTGCCCCAACAACACACCTGCTCCAAGAAGAGCTCACGAGCTCTTTCCCCACCAGCGTTCTGTGTCCCCGGTCACTCAGACCCGGGGCTGGGCACTGCCCAGGGCACAGAGGCCTAGACCCAGGGGAGCCCGCCACAAACACGGTGACGTCCGGGCCTGACCTTGAGCCAGACCAGGGACTCTGGACGGTGTGCCCACTGAGAGCAGGAAGCCCAGAGCGGGCGCTGGGCCGACAGTGTCCCTGCTCTCCAGCCTCAGCTCCTGGGACCCCAGAAACCAGCGTCTTGTGGGTGAGCTTGTGGCTCCTGTGCCTCTGGGAGCGCTCTGAGCCGAGAAGACCGGGGCCGACTCTGCACTGCGCCCCCTCCCTGCTGCTTGCGCCCATCGCCGTCCCTCTCACAGCCTCAGACTGGACACCCAGCCCATCAGGTCACCAGCTGCTCGCCCTCCACCTGAGCCACCGGCGCCCTGGCCGTGCACACCCAGAGCTGTGGGCAGCAGGGCCTCGGGTCTGGGTGGACCCTGCAACTGCCCTTCAAACCCTCAGGCCAGGTGGGGGCCAGTGCCCAGCCCTGAGCCTGGGGCTTCTCCACCACTCCCTTCAGGCAGACACAGCAGGCTGCCATGGGAGGCCAGTGGGGCCCTGCCGAGTCACTGCCGCCCTGTCCCCCGACCCTCAAAGCCACAGGGAGCAGAGACACCCAGAGGAGGCAGGCCCTGCGCTCTGCACGCCAGCCTGGACACAGCACTGGGACCCGTGAACAGCCTGGAGGGGCTGGATGACATCAGAGGGTAAGAGGTGCAGATGCAACCTGTCATTTCCCTCAAACACACACAAAGAGAGCTCCCGGGGCACCCAGAATGGGCGCAGCCTTCTGGCCCAGCGCCCCTGAACTGGAGGATTTGTTCTGCTGCGAGGACCAGTTTCCCAATTAGTGGACGAACAAGCCCCATCACTGATCTGAGCCCGGGGGGTCTCCATCGGTCTGGGGGGAGGTGGGCAGGCCGCAGGCTTTGCTCCCTACTGTCTCCACCTGAAGTCTCTCCACTGCTTTCATGCAGAATCCCGAATCCCTTGGTGCCCTTCCACCCACGTCCCTGCTGCTCAGAGCCCCACTCTTGAAGATAGCCTCGAGGACCCCTCCCGCCCTGACCAGGGGATCTGGAGCCAAGGGACCTGCAGGGGGCAGGCGAGCACCGTCCCCGCCGAGCTCCACCCCTGCCAAGCTCCACCCCTGCCAAGCTCCACCCCTGCCAAGCTCCACAGCCAAGGGCCAGCTCCAGCCTGGGTTCTGAGATCTGTCCAGGGGAGGGCGAGTGTGTGTCTGTCTCGGGCTGTGCACATCTATGGGTCTGTGTGTGTCTTTGTGTGTGTGTGTCTGTCTGTGTCCTAACTCACAGGACAGTCAGAAGCCACAGCCCACGCCCTTCTCTGTCTGACTTTCGGTCAGGGCCACGGGGAGGTCAGCATCCTGAAAAACGAGTCCGAGTCCGCGGGACGCTGACTCAGAGCCACTTCCTCCCCCACCCGCGCCCACCCCCACGGCTGGGGAGCACAGGCGCCCACAGCTCAGACCCGCAGCCCTGACTCATCCCCGGCGGCTCCAGCTAGACGTGCCCCGGGAAGGGCACTGGAGGACACAGGAAGGAGCCTGTGTGGAGGTGGATCCCAGGGTCTGTCTGGGCCCAGACCAGCACCCCCCAGGTGTGGGGCCTGCTGGGGGCGGGGTGGGTGCTGTGAGGCTGGAGGACAGACTGGAACCTTGCATTTCTCTGGGGTCTCCTCCTAGCCCGGACACAGGTCACATCGTCCATTGCCGCGTGTCTCCTCCTCGTGTGACACGTGTCTGCATGTCTTCTGCCCAGGGCCCTTTTCCCCAGTTGCACTGATTTATGGAAATTCTGTTACAAATTCCTGATGTTCACCCTGTGTCAGTGGGTCCTTAGTGAATATCTTCTCATATTTAACTTCTCTCTCACTTTCTTTCAGGTGATTTTGATTAACAGGTTTTTTTTTTTTTTAAAGTCAAATTTATCTTTCTCTTATTTTATTTTTTATTGATTTTAGATGAAGAGGAAGGTCGGGGGGGAGAGCCATCAGTTTGTTTTCCACTTATTTATGCATTCATTCATTGGCTGATTCCTGCATGTTCCCTGACTGGGGATCGAACCCACAACCTTTGGAGCACTGAGACGAGGCTCTAAGCAACCCTGCTACCCGGCCAGAGTTGCCCATTTCTTATTTTATAGTTAGATCATTTTTAGTGTATTTAAGACTTGAGGTTTTCTGTTTCCCTTCGCTGGAAAGGCAGGGGCAGGCAGCTGTGGGCCCTGAGCTGGAGAAGCGTGTGCACACATGTATCTCGGTGTGTCTGTGTGTGCACACGCACGTACCTCCGTGTGTCTGCACAACAGGCTGGGTAGAGTTGGGCCTGTCAGGAGGACGGTGCTCGGCTCCAGGCGTGGTCAGGCCCTGTCCCCAGGAGTGTGGAGAGGCCAGCCCCCTAGTTGTGCCCAGGAGAATGGGCGAGGGTGGGGCAGGGCCAGGCCCCGCGGGGGTGCTCAGCCTCTGAGGGGCGTGTGACATCGGCGCCTGGAGCCTCCTCTTCACCTTCACAGGCAGATTCCACCTCCCAAGCCAGGAGCGCACTTCGGGAGCATTACCCCGGGGTTTGGGTCACAAACCTCTGTCTCGGGCCGGAGGCTGGTTCCAGGCCCAGAGAAGGAGCGTCCTGCTCAGGAAGTTGGGATGTCTTCCTCACGGGTCTCCCCTCAGCTGCTGCATGGGCCCTGGGGTCCATCAGTGACTGGCTCCCACCCTCACGGACACCCTGCTCCACCACAGGAGAGCCCCACGGCCCTTCCGGCTTCCCCCACTTGTCGCTCTGGCAGCAAGATCCCCACAGTCACTTGTCCCCTCCTTCCTTTGTTCTTCCCTGGGCCCGCCAGTCTAGTGGCTCAGAAGAGGGTCCTGCAGGTCAGCCTTGGGCAAGTCTCATCCTTCTCTGCCAGGTGGGACAGCTTAGCACCTGCCACATAGGGAGCCCTTGGGGCTGGTCTCCTGTGGAGGGGACGCTAAGACAAGTCCCTGTGTCCTGCACAAAACCTCAAAGTTGATGAGGCAGGGAGAAGGGGTGTCTGAGCCCAGCCACGAGGCTCCTGATGACATGGCGCCCCTCCCGCAGACAGCCCCTCTCGGAGCTCAGAGGAGGCGCAGGAGCCAAAATGCTTCTCCAAGTACGGTTCACTGCGAAGCGCCTCTCATCTCCACGCCTCACTCTCAGAATTAAAGCTGGCGTTATAAAGCAACGACAAGGACACCGTGGAAAGCCAATCAAGCTGTGCGTCAATTCCCTGCCTGCCTGGGCTCACTGCAGGACAGCGGGGGCACCGGTCCCTGTGGTTATCTGCGTAGGCCAGGGGCGGGCGCTCTGCCAGCTGATGAAGAAGCTCAGCAGAGCTGTGACCCAAAAGGTGCCAAATGGCAGGTCATTGAAAAGGAGCCTCTTCAATGCTCATCTTTCACCAATGTGGAGAGAAAATGCTGGGCTGAGTTCAGTGTGCACAAAGCGGATTTAAGTGCGCTTGGGATCCGCTCACTAGCAGACCCAAGTCAGGGCAGTCTCTAGACACTGGGCGGGACTGTCCAGCTGTCAGAGCTAGTGCCTGCGACCCTCAGAGGGAACCCGGCTGGACACCCTCAATTAATTCAGCAATAAACCCTGAAAGCACCAAGGCCTCCAGTCGCGAGCCCAGGTGCACCTGGAAGTTGGGTGCTTGGCCTCTGTGGGCCAGGGCACGGGAGCACCGCAGACAACCCAGAACTGTGGATGCAGACGGCCACACTCTGCACCCCTTGGTCTCAGCTGCCCTGTGCGATGGGCCCTCACTCCTGGGCACCAAGCCATGGCCATGGGCTGGGCAAGACTCAGATCATTGTCTGTCCTGTAGGAGCCACCACCAGAGGGGTGGCCCTGTCATCCATGGACAGTGACACAAGTCCAGCCAGAGCCCTTCACCTTCCTGCCCTGAGTGGCCCAAGGCCACCTACAGGCCTGGCACGTGCCTGCTGCCTGCTCCGGTCACCGCCACAGAAGGAAGGCGCTTCCTGCACGCCCATCCCTGCCCCCGGCATTTCCTATGGCTGTCCACACCTCCCGGCGGTTGGTGCACGCGCCATCTGATGAAGTACCTCCACCCTTGATGCCGTTCTCCTAAAACACTTGAGGTTTTCATGTTCACGTATTCTTCCAGATAAGCTTGTGAATCACGGGTTTTAAAAGATCCAGGGACAATCTTGCTTCGAGTCATGTGCAAAACCCAGGAGAATTCACATATCAGCTGTCAGTCTGCTCGAGGCTGGCACGTCTCAGCCTCCCTGAGACTGTGTTGCAGCCTCAGTGGGAACGCAGCCTTTCCAGTGATCTGGTCCCGGGCTGTCACCATTGGGGTCGCCCCCATTACGATGTTCACATTGCTAACGACTGTTCCTCTATGACAGTGCATTCATTTGACACACTTGGACGCCATTGTTCTTTCCACAAAATTTTTTAAAAGATTTTATTTATTCGTAGAGAGAGGGGAAGGGAGGGAGACAGAGAGGGAGAGAAACAGCAATGTGTGGTTGCCTCTCACATGGCCCTCACTGGGGACCTCCAGTGAGGTCCAAGGCATGTGCCCTGACTGGGAATCGAACCTACGACCCTTTGGTTCCCAGCCTGTGCTCAATCCACTGAGCCACACCAGCCAGGGCCTTTCCGCATATTTCTACCCTTTATTTCCCAAGCCCCTGCCCCTGCTCGCTGTCCCAGAGAGCTTTGCTCACGTCAGCACGTCATGTCTGAGCTGCACATCTGGACGGTGGTGCCTACCCTGGCGTCCTCGGGGCAACACACCGGACCCGGGCCTCTGAGGTTACCTGGAGAGAGCAGGCACCCTTCCCCGCAGTCCCACCCATGCCCACACCCACGCTCAGCCCTCCTGCTCTGTGCTCGTGGTTGCTCACCCGCGTGCCCAGCTTCCTGTGTGCTGTGGGCAATTTGTGTCTTTCTCTTTTTAGTTAGTTTGCTATTTTTATGTTTTTAGCTTTCCACTGTTTCAGTGAGAAGAAAGGCCAGGAAACACCCGTGACCACCAGTAGCCCTGACTGTCCGTCACAGGGGACCTTTGAACACAACTGAGATGGGGGGTAAACGGGGATGGGAGGGGACTTCGCTTGCGGTGGGGAATGCACAGTACAATGTACACACGATGCGCTACCGAATTGTTCGCCCAAAACCCATATACTCTTATTAGCCAATGTCACCCCGACAAAGTCAATAGAAACCCTGATCCCCCTCACACTGTGTCTCAGGGCCGTTCTCACTGAAGGGGCAAGTAAGTACTGAAGGGAAAACTCATACAACCTCGGAGACTGTGGGTGCTGAGCTGAGCTTCAGCCTCCTGCTCAGATCTCAGGACCATGGAGCCCAGCCTCTTACAGTCTGGGGCTGCGGGACAGACGCCTCTCCCGGCCCAGGGAACGGCCGTTCAGAGACCTGGGTCCAGTCACTTCTCCCTTCTGCCCTAGGCTGCAGATCCCCGGCCCCTCAAGAGCCTGCCTTTCCTTCATCCTGCGCCCCGAGTGACCTGTATGAAGTCCATCCATTGGCTAGGTGTGTTGGGAACGGGCTTTCCTCTCCCTGAACCCCACATCTTACCTCTAGTTTTTAAAAAAGTATTTCAGAGAGAAAAAGAGTGAGAGAGAGAGAGAGAGAAGCATCGATCGAATTCTTGCTCCCCACATCCACGCATTCACTGGTTGATTCCTGTACCAGGGGTTGAACCCACAACCTAGACTCATGGGGTGCGGCCTGCCAGGGCCTGCCCGGGTGCTCACTGAGGGTCTGCATCGCACGACCGAGGGGCCCGTGGTGAAGCCTGCATCCTGTCTTTTTCCTCAAGGGACCTCCTGAGACATGTTAAGAATACACATGGGGAAAAAAAAAAACCAACTCAGCTTTTCAAAACTAGTGAATGTTACGAAACAAACCGCACATTTCCTCTTCTCTGCATAAAACGGAAAACGCGTGGCTATTTTGAGCTCCCAGAGCTCACCGGGAGGGGGCGCCTGCGTGGGCGCAGGTCCCGCAGGGTCTTGTCTCTGAGCGCCGGACCCGGAGGGAGGAGTGTCTTTGGAGGACGAGCAAAAGTCGAGCAATAGGCCGCGCTCCGAAGCGCCGGCCACCGCGAACGCGCCAGCAACCGGGAGGGGACATGCTTTCCCAGGACCCCGCCTCCACTTAGGCTGAGCGAACCCAGCTGAGGGGCGGCATTTCCGACTCAGTCTCCCCAGGTGTGAAATCAGGGAGGTGCGACTCTCCGGGAAGAAGGGTGGCTTTGAGGACTCCGTGGGGTGTCAAGGGGTCTCAAAGGGCTCCCAGGGCCAAAGTGTGAACGATTGGAGGGGAAAATAAACACTGACGGTATTGGATAATCGCCCACAGAGCGAAAGGTCTCTGAGTCGATGCTGCTATAGTGAAATACTTGAACGAACAAATAGATGTGGGAAGAGAAACAGTGTTTTCCTACAGAAAAGCTCTTACTCACAGATGTTGAAGGACGGAGGGAACAGAACACAACCATTAGCGAACGACACCGTAGAAACTGTTTCCAGCCGCTGGACGGAAGTCAGTCGGAGGAGAGATAGGGTGTTGGCAAAGCCTGGAAGCCTCTCCCCCACGGTGAGTGTCGGTTGCCCAGGGGAGGTGGTGAGAGACGGTCCGCACGTGTTTGCAGATCAGAGCTTCTCACAAGCACGCCCTGACCCCCTCCCCCGGTCCACCCACTCACCCCAGGGTAATCCTGACTTGCTACCCATCAAAATGCTTGGAAGAAAATTACAAAAAGCACAGGCTTGAAAACAGGGCACAGGAAGAACATAAAAGGAACACACAGTTCCTCCTCCTTCATAAAGGTGTCATTTTTAGACACCTTTATTTTGCACGCACGCGTGCAGCCTTCCCCACCCCGACTCCTGGCCCCGCAGCTCGCCCAGGGAGTGGGGAAGGGGGGACCCGAGGGCCCGGGTCTCTGGTCACGATGAACCAGGTCCTGCTGGGCTGCAGACGGTGAGAGGCCGGTCTGCGCAGGAAGACCGAGCCACGCGCCCGATGCCTGCAGCCGCTGCGGGGAGGAGAGTGTAGGAGGAGCGGGAAACAGATCCACGGACGCGATGCCCCTTGGGGTTTTCCTGGAAGGCCACGGGGCCGCCTTCCTCTTATTTTGGGGCGCAGGCTCGTGCTTCTCTGCAGGACTCTGCGCTCCCGGAGGACCGGACTAGCTGGGGATTTACGGCCCTCAGCCAGCCACTGGCGGGCGGCCCGCAGGGACCCTATTGCTCTGGGCGTGGGGTGCGGGGAGAGCGGAGACACACTGCTTCCCGTGCGGGGGGAGGGCCCACGTCAACCACGGAAGCGAAGGCCAGAGGCCCGGGCATTCCTCTGGCGCGACCCGCACGCACCGGCGCGCGCAAGAACGGAACTGTTCACTGACCCCCCAGGACCCGGCACGCGCTCCGCGGACGCCACGTGCGCGCGGGCGGAGAGGGAAGGGCGTAAGCGGGAGGGAACGGGGAACCGCCTCGTTGTCGCCGAGGTGACGTCAGGAACGGGGCGGAGTGAAGCGGGTGGGCGGGGCGGGGAGGGGAGCGTGCCAAGCGTCCCGTCGCCTTCTTCTGGCGTCACAGCTGCACAAGTGATTGCGTCACATGGCGGTGCGCTTCATAGAGGGTGCGTCGGCCAGGCGTGCGCCTCAGCTTGCGGGGCAGCCGCACCGATGAGGCGCAGACAAACACCTCGGAAGGGGGGCCCCGGAGAGGAGGCGGGCGAGACGTGGCGGGGACCCCGCTCCCTCGGGCGTCGGGCCGGCGGCTTCGGGTCCGCGCGTGCGCAGGGGCCGCCACACCGCGCCTGCGCAGTGCCGTGTCCGCGCCGCTGTATCGGGCACGTGCGAGTCCCGGTGGCTCAGGCCCCGGGCCACCTAGTTACGAAGCCTGCCCTGCACCGGGCATTTCCGCCGGGAAAGGGCCGTCCGGTCCTCTCCCCCGACCGCTGTCGGAGTCTTCCGGCTCGGCTCGAGGGCGCGGGAGCCAGCTCTTGCGTCGCTCTGCTCCCTCCCACCGCCTGGCATCCGCGCTGTGCGGCTCCCCAGCCGTCTGTGCGTTGGTGTGCGGGCCCCTCCTGCCCGCGCCTTCGCCTCCCGGGGCTCTCTCTCCCCGGGATGGTGCGGCGGACTCTTCATCCGGGGGCTGACACTCCCCCGGCGCCGCTCTCTCCGGGCTGGAGCCTGGCCTGGGGTGCCGTGTCCTCGCGCTAAGCCCGTCAGCAAACCCTCCCCGCCCCGAGCGGCTCGGCCCCCTGCTGGTTCCTTGACCCAAACGCTTCCCGGACCCACGGCGCCCCCTCTGACCTCCGCTCCGGCAGAGACCCGGGGCTGGGGCTGGGGCTGGGGCTCTGGTGGCGGAGACCCGCTGGAAGAAATGACCTCTCCGCGCAGACAAAACGAGTGTCACCGAGGCCCCTGGGGGACAGTCAAGTGATTCCAGTCCCTAACTACGTACAAGAAAGATCATTAGTCTTTATTTAGAAAAACGTAATTCTCGTGACGTCCTTGTGACAGAAAAGCCTTGCGCTATAACGGAGGACACTTTGTCCGCGTGGACAGCGACTGCCATTCGAAGCTGAGACGCAGGCGCGCCGTGCACCCCGCGCAGCCGCGAGCTCCTGCAGCCCGGGGACTGGAAAACCACGCTGAGGTCGTCACGCCTCGGGACTGGGAAATAAGTCGCGCCCGAGGCTTAGAGATCACAGTGCGACCGCCCTCCCCCGGGGGTGGGGTTCCAGGTGCGGCTCCTGCCCAGGGTGTGCCCTCCGCAGGTGCCCCTCCGCTCCCCGCGCCCGCCCGAGACTCCTGTCACCAGGTGTGCTCCTTGAGATTTGTGGGGCCGCGGTTTTGGGGGGTGGGGGATGGCACGCATGCCTGTCCTAATGGCTCCTAGGCAG
>PVJI01025000.1:0-21114 GCA_004026765.1 Micronycteris hirsuta | reverse complement strand
CCAGGCTTTGGCCTCCGTTGGGCGAGGATCCCGGGGCCTGCGGGGCTGGACGCTGTCCGGTCGGGCCGCCACCCAGCGGGCGCGGGGCTGTGCGGGCCAGGGTTCGCGCGGGCGGGCGGATTCTGGAGCGGGGACCCCCGAGGCGACCCCGGAGCCCGCGGGCCAGGCCCGAGGAGCTGGGCGGCGGCGGCGGCGGCGGGGTCCGGGCCGGGCCCGCCTGCATCGCGGCGGCCCGGCCGAGGCGCGCCGGACGGTGAGGCCCCGGGAGGAACTTTCTCCTGAGTGAGTTTGTCCCGTAGGCCCAGAGCCGGCTCCTCGGGGACGCGACCTCGGGAGGCGCAGCGGCGGGAGCCCCGGGGGGGAGGCGCCGGAGGAGCAGTCCGGTCCTGGAGCCTCGGGAGCCTCGGGGCAGACCAGCGAGTCCTGCCGGGGTAGGTCGTGCATCTGCGGCCCCGGGGCAGTTCTGGTCCTTTCTGGCCGCGGTGAGTAGGGCTGAGGGCTCGCCCGGACGAGGACACGCGAGTGTGCGACAGGGAGCGTTGGCCACTCCCCGGAGATCCTCGTGTCTGGGCCCATGAGGACCTTTGTTTTCTGACTTGAGTGTGTACTGACTCTCCTGGTTCTGCCGTGTGCAGTCAGTCACACAGGGCAGTGCAGGCTAAGTCTGCAAGGGGGACGTCGTGCTGCCTCGGTGACAGAGACTGGGCCTGAGAAGGGTGGTGACTCGTCTGTAGGTGGGATTGTTGACGGGACCAAGACTCCCAGGCCCAGTGTTGGCCCCACATTATTACTGTTTTCTTAGTAAAGATTAAGTGCAGCACTAGTCAAGTTTAGTCAGATAAACAAAACCATGCCTTGATGCACATATCCCATTTTTGAGAACTCATATTCTGTGTTCCGGTGGATTCTTTGACTTTTAGGAATTGAAAAAAACAGTAAGGAAATGTGTCAACAGTATAAAGGGACTTTCTCCCACCTTTTATTTAATGGAGACCAACTACTTCAAAAAGTAGTCAGTGTTTATAGTCATCAATGAGAGTAACCTAATGACCTTTGACTTTTTTGGTTCAGACGTGTGTTCTCTGTCATTCTTTTTGTCCCTTCTGAGTATTCATGCAATGTCATTTTCTTGAACTTTGGTGGCTTTTATGCAAGAGGTTCTTGCCACGGCAGGCCTGGTTACTCATGACTTAAGTTACTTGCTTCTTCTCTCCTAGGTCCACTGTTAACAATCTCTACACTTTTCCAAGAGCAGCAGAAAAATGCGTGAATTCCAGGTGAGTTGTCCCACTTGGCTTTGTAATACATGTTGGGAGGTTTATAAGGACTCGTACTTTAAAATGGGAAAATAGAAATACATAAAAGACATGTAAAATGCAGTTTAGTTTTTTTTAAATACACTTACTTATTTTCAGAGAGGGGAGGGGAGGGAGGAAGAGGGAGAGAAACATCAATGTGTGGTTGCCTCTTGAGCGCCCCCCACTGGGAATCTGGCCTGCAACCCAGGCATGTGCCCTGACTGGGAATTGAATTGGAAACCCTTTGGTTTGCAGGCAGACCCTCAATCACTGAGCCACACCAGCCAGGGCTAAAATGCAGTTTTGACAGTATCAGGTCAGCACCAAGAATCGTCAAATTCACATACGCAGGTGGTATGATACTTTAGGGCTGTTGAAGTTGAGCTGCAAATATCACCAATGTCCTTGACTGTCAGAGAAAAAGGAAAATGCCATCTATTATGTGCTGTGTGTCTAGTAAGAAGAGAACCCGTTTTTGTTACTTGTGGGCTGTAAAGATTTCCTGGGACTTGGAAAGTTTTCCTTGGTAAAGTTGCTATAATGCGGACAGCTTTCGTAATGACCGCCCAGGAACTTGGTGCAATATCGGCTTGTACTCCCTTTCATTAGCAGAGGGCCTCCTGCCCAAGGAGAACATGGCGCCTGTGAGTTTTCCAGGCACCAAAATACTGCAATGGAAGTAGACACAGTTCCATTTTTACTGTTTAATCTAGGGATAAAACTGAAGCCAGCGGGCAGGGCCCTGTTCGTCCTTCAGGTATTTCTGTTAGTCTGTTGAATTTGGTTGCCAGCGAACAGGACAGAAAAAGCATTCTCCAGGAAATGTGGCCTCACTTCCCATTCCCACCTGCGTTCTCAGAGTCTTGGTTTTGTCCTTACTGCTTCCCCGCATCTGGTGGTGAAGCTTAGCAGTGACTAATTATAGTTGAATCCAGTGGACACTTTCCAGTCCTTTCCTCACGTGACCATTCATCTGCCTTGGACATCTGTTACTTCCAAACTGATACGTTCTTCCCTTACTTGGCTTTTTAAAAAATATACCCATATTTCTGTATATATCTTTGACCAATAGTTTCAAAAGGTGGGTGGGGATAATGTACAAGACCATTCTTTCTGATATAATATCTGATGTTCCAGGTTGCAGTTTTCTAAATGCTTTTTTTGGTTTGCTCTTTTCCAAGTACTAACTGTGCCCAACCCTGCTTAGCTTCCCAGATCAGACAAGATCAGGTGTGTTCAGTGTGGCTTGGCTGGTTCGTCCCCTTCGGTCAGGGTACAAACAGCCCATACACTGCTGCTGGTGGGTAGGTCTCCCAAGTCTTGGGTGGTGACTCCCCCTTCATGCTTCATGCGATTTCCTTGCAGTTGGTTTTTTGAAGAAATTGGGTTGCTTATCCTCAGTTTCCCAGGGTTTGGATTGTATTGACTGCATTGCCATTTGTTTTAACTTTACTTTTTCTTTTTTTTTTCTTTTTAAAGATTTGTATTTATTTATTTTAGAGAGAGGGGAAGGGAGGGAGACAGAGAGAGAGAGAAACAGCAATGTATGGTTGCCTCTCACATGGCCCTCACTGGGGACCCGGCCGCAACCCAGGCATGTGCCCTGACGGGGAATCGAACCAGTACCCTCTGGTTCCCAGCCCGCGTTCAATCCACTGAGCTACACCAGCCATGGCTACTTTTTCTTTTTCTTTTTCATTCCTTGTACACCTTGTAAAATTGATAGTTAGATCTGGAAATCGACTCAGCTGTAGGTCCAGTTCTTTTGGCAAGACCGTGTTGTCCGTGAGCTTTGTCTTCTTTCTTCTGGAGGCCACGCTGTCTTCTGTCTTTGTGCTGTGATGTTAGCATCTGTTGGTCCATGTTCTTGGCCATGACCCACTAATTCATTAGGGGGGGCCAAGTGTGATGTGCTTCTTTATCATTTCTTCCTCATTTACTAGCTGGAATTCTTTTCTAAAGAAAAGATCTCTCAACCGTTTCTCGGCCTTTTGACTAAGACCAAGTGTAGTGTCTCTCTGTTCTCATCAGTTTAATATCTGACACGTCCTCTATCTGAGGACACCTCACTAAATGGGTTTTTTGGAGCAGGGGGATGGAATAGGAGGTTACCCCACCCACTCTGAGGGTATCGTGCACCATGCGTCACGCATCGACCCTATTCCACGAGATAAATGACTGTGTCTAGATCTTTGAAACGCTCTCAAGGAGCCAGCAGTGCACGTGGGAATTGGAGCAGTTTACGGCGGTCCCGACGGCAGGGCCAGGGCTGCAGGTCAGGTAGCCGGGCTCCAGAATCCCTGGGATGAGTGAGCAGACGAGGCGCACCTTCCATCTGGGGCTGTGCGCTCTGGCTGCCGGGAGTCCGCTGACACATGCGCAGCCCTAGGGCCAGTCCCGGCCAGGGTTTGTCTTCCTTCTTTCCAATTGATGGAGTATTTTTTATGATTCCACTTTATATCGTTTGTTAGGTTGTTAGCTATAACACTGATTTGTTGTTTTGGTGGTTGCCTTGGGGTTTATGGTATGCAACCCTATCATTTTATCTTCCAGTAATATACCATTTCACGTGGAGTAGAAGCAGCTCACAGTTACCTTCCACTTATCCACCCTTGGTCTGTACCGTTTGGCCTTTTACTTGTGCAGGTAGTATCCATCCCGTGACACACTGTTGTCTTTAATTAAACAGTTGTCCTTTCAAGAAACCTACCGTATTTTTCAGACTTAAGATGCACCTAGGTTTTGGAGGAGGAAAATAGAAAAAAAAATTTGAAGCAAAACGTGGTAAAGTATTTAATAACATAAATAACATAATGTTTCACCAATGCAAATGTAAACAGCCAGGTAAGCTACATTTGGACTATAAGACGCACCTCCATTTTCCTCCCAGATTGGGGGGCGGGCGCGTCTTATAGTCTGAAAAATACGGAAAGTAATCCTGGCTGGGTAGCTCAGCTGGTTACAGCTTGTCCCCCGACACCAAAGTTGCAGGTTCGTCCTGGTCAGGACACAGACAGGAATCAACCAATGAAGGCGTGAGTGAACGGACCGTCAACTGGGTGTTTCTCTCTCCTCCTCCTCCCTTTCTTGCTCTAAAATCAATTCTTTTTAAAGAGGTGCCAGTAATAAGAGGAAATACATACCGGTAGTTACCGTGTCTGGAACTTGTCTCTGTATCACTGGTGCTGAGCAGTGTGATTGCGGTATGTCTTGATACTGGTTTTTTCATGTTTCTGGGCTTGGGGATCATTAAACTCTTGGACCTGTGCATTTATGGTTTTCATCAACTCTGGGAAAAATTTGACAATTACTTTAAATACCCGCCCCCTGCCCCTCCCCACTGAGTTATTTCTGTTACCTGTGTATTACACTGCTTGAAATTGTCCACAGCTCAGGGATGCTCTTCATTTTCTTTTAATTCCTTGTCCTCTGTGCGTTTCATTTTACTTGGCTTCGTTGCTCTGTCCTCACGGTCAGTGATCTCTTTTCTGGTCGTGCTGTTAATCTAATCCAGGGTGATTTTCATCTAAACAAGATAGTGTACCTTTTATCTGTAGAAGTTCAGTTTGAGTCTTTTAAAATACCTTCTCTGTCTCTGCTCATCTTTTTCAGCACGTGGAACACAGTTATAAACTATTTAACGTTCTCTGCCTACTGTATCAGTGCTAAGTCCATTTCGGTTGATGGATTATTTTCTTTAGGGGTTGTGCTTTCCTACCTCTTCAATTTCTCAGCTCTCTCTCTTCAACTGTCTCAGTTCTCCCTCCCGGCTCCATGGCTGGGAGCGCCCAGGCAGTAGCTATGGGGCTCACCTTGCTTGTCTCCCGTCTCTCTTGAGGGTTAGGTGTGTCCCAGTAAGTAACATCCTGACTTTAGAACTGAGAGGACCGAAGCGTAAATATCTGTGAGTGTGCGAGCGTGTGTGTGTGTGTGTGTGTGTGTGTAAATTTAACAAGTGTACATACGTGCATGTGTGGCATGTATGTATGTGTGTCGGTCACATGTGTATGTATCACATATACTATGTGTGTTAGGGTGTAAGAGTTTGTGTAAATATATATATATATTCATGTTAGTGGAGCATTAGTCAATTGCTATTTTCTTGAAGGTTTTCTTTTTAAATTCTGCATGCATTTTGCATATTGCCAGAGGCTTTTTCAGCGTCTTGGAGATACAAGATTTTGCTTCTTGGCTGTATTCTAATGTCACTTCGTATTAATAGATTGGCAAATAACAAACTCTTCTGTTTTCTTGGAGTAAGTCCCAACGAGCTGTTACATATGATCTCTTCCATCTGGGATCAGATTCGTTTGGGATATTTGTGTTGACATAAGTGATGTGGGCGTGTAACTTACTGAGTAAGTGGTCTTCCAACCCCTCCCACTCCTTGCCTTCTGGACTAATTCTAAGGCAAAAGGTTGTTACCTCCACTCGCTGATTTGATAGCTCACTTGACGTGGCCTTGGGAAAACCTGCATGTCTTGCTTTGCCCTGGCAGTCTGCTCTGCTTTCGCCACCCAAGGCCCCTCAGCCGGCGACCCACAGCGGGGCCGTGTCAGTGCATGTCACCACGTGTCACCAAGCTTACGTGTTGGTCTGACTTGGTGAGAGTTCTAGGTCACAAATCCCTTTCCTTTTAAAAGCTGTGGGCAGTTCTCCGTGAGAAACAATGTCGGTGACCGAGGGTCTGGTGTGTTCTTCTTCTCAGTAACTTTTTTGGATTTTTTTTCTCCTCCTTTTGAATATCATATCAGGAGATTGCTGGATCTTTGTATTTTTCCCCAGTATTCCCCTTTGCATGTTATATGCCCCTTGTGATGTGAAGGCCAAAGTGAGTCTTCGCTCTGGCACCGTTTTCGGTTCTGCCTTTTATATTTCCTGTTGCTCCTCCTCCACGTTCTGTCTTTCTGAAAATGTCAAATCTGTTGGATCTGGCTTTCTTAATACAACTTAATAATCCAGTCTTTAATTTTGAAGTATCCTCTGGTGGCCGTTTCTGAGCAGAATGATCACATTTTATGGAAGCAATACCTTGCTTAATATGTTAAAAAATATAAATACAGAACAATGTAAGTTGTTTCCTTTATGGATTTGATTCTGTGGGTTGTTCATCTCGATGCATATCTTTTATTTCTGCTGTTTTCCTCAGCTGACGATGCTTGACTTTTTAACTTGAATTTCTGAGAGAATCGTTGCTAAAGCTGCGTGAATGCGCTCAGCGAACAACCCAGGTTTGCCCCCCCCAACACCCCCTGCCCTTTACGGAGATGCCGGCTGCAGAAGGGAATGGGCAGGGGTGTATATAATTGGATTGCAGTCACTTCACTTCCCCCCAATTTCTTTATTGTGGTAAAACACATGTAACACTGACTTTGCTGTCTTAACCACCTTCAAACACTACTGCTCAGCAGCATCAAGTACATCTGCATCGTGCAGCCGTCCCCGCCAGCGTCTCCGGAAAGCTCCTGAACTGCAGAGCTCAGACTCTGTCCCTGTTTGTTTCTTCCCAGCCCCAGACAACCCATTCTCCTCCCCGTGTCTAGGAGTTCGGCTCCTCTGAGTGCCTTGTGTACACGGAATCATCCGGTGTTCCTGTCTTTGTGACTGGCTTATTTCACTTAGCACAGTGTCCTCGAAGTCCATCCTTGTTGTGGCATCTGTCAGACTGTCCCTGTTTTTTAAGGGAGAATCGTGTTCCATTATGAGTGTGTATTGCATTTCACCGACCCGTTCACCCGCCCGCGGACACCTGGGTTGCTCCCGCATCTGAGCTGTTGGAGTAATGCCGCTGTGAACACGGGCGCACAGATACCTCAAGTCCTTACTTTCGGTTTTTGGGGTGCAGACCCAGAGGTGGAATTGCTGATCACGTGGTAATTCTGTTTGATTTTTTTGAGGAGCCACTGTACTGTGTCCACAGCAGCTGCACCACGTCACATTCCCCCCGGCAGCACGTCCAAGGGTCCCAGGCTCTCCAGCGCTTGCTGCTTGGCCGAGGGGAAGTTGTCCAGGCTGCTTGCTGGTGAGAGTCGTTTTCTGAACGTGGCCTCCGGGAAAACCTCCACATCCAGCACGGACTGTGTTGATGGATTGCCCTGGTTTGCCTGGGGTGGTCTTGGATTTCATCCCCATTCCCTGTGTGCCGTCTGGCTC
The DNA here is from genome assembly GCA_004026765.1 of Micronycteris hirsuta. Lineage (NCBI taxonomy): Eukaryota > Metazoa > Chordata > Mammalia > Chiroptera > Phyllostomidae > Micronycteris > Micronycteris hirsuta. The sequence goes on along the minus strand of PVJI01025000.1, from coordinate 13,663 downwards.
ACTCTTCGTCCCAGGCAGAAGTTTTCTGTTTGGACAGCGAATGTGCCACCCCTAGTTCTGGGGCTGTGGAGTGGCATGCTGTGCCAGTCTCAGCCGCACGATTTCGATCAGACTCAGCCGCCATCTGGCCGCTCTGCGCGCCGAGAGCAGGAAGCCCTGGGCAGCTCAGGTGGCCCTGCGGCTGATTTCGGTCAGGCCTTGCTGTGCGGCAACAGGACCTGCTGACGGGTGAGCCTGGCCCCTGGCCCGGCCCGGCCCCTGCCCTGTGCAGAGTGTTTTCCTTCTAATTTCTTAGCACTCTGCCCCACATCGCAAGAATTCCCCCAAGAAACCCCTGCTCCTGGAAACTGCTGGGTCCCAGGGCCCCTGAGAGTAGACTCGGTTGCTCATTTCTTTGGATTGCACTGTAGGGTTTTGTCTTAGGCAGGAAAGTCATTGTGTGTTTCAGCTTGCTCTCATGCTCGAATTGCTTCTTACCGCGACAGAGCTGTCCTTGACCAAGTGCCCTCTTGGTCCCTGCCCTGGGCTGACTCCCTAATACTGATGCCACTTCCGTTTTTGCCGTGGACACATTTCACACGTCACCCTCTTCCCTCCCCTTCATCCTGCGGGATCCCCAGCACAGCCTGTGGAGCCCAGGCTGGCGACAGAAAGTGAAAACAGTTCACATCGCCTTGTGCGCTTCACCCTAATGACACCTCAGCATTCACGCCAGCCGCGGCTGTTGCTGCTGTGAGAAGGAGATACGGGAGATAAAACGTGAAGGAAGGGAAAAGCTTGGTCACGCAGAGTGGGCCGTGGGGATGGGGGTCAGTCTCGGAGAACTGGCAGTGGGGCCTCCAGAGCAGCGAGTGTGGGAGGGAGGTGGGGACAGGGAGGGCCCTAGGCACCAGGATGGTGCCGGGAATGGCAGGCCCCAGCTGAGGCAGCCGAAGAACCTGACCGGTGGTAAACAGCTTGTGCTTTTACTTGGTGCCCACTTACTGGGACCGGCGCTTCCTGAGGGCAGGAACGAAGCCTTACTCATTGTGACCCACAAACTCAGATGCTTCCATTGTGAAACCAGAAAACAGTTTCTTTGTGGTCCGAGGGTTTTGTTAGTTTATTTTTTTTTTTAAGATTTTATTTATTTATTTTTAGACAGAAGGGAAGGAAGAGAGGGAGAGAAACATCCATGTGTGGTTGCCCTTCACGTGGCCCCCACCAGGGACCTGGCATGCAACCCAGGCATGTGCCCTGACTGGGAATCGAACCGCGACCCTTTAGTTCGCAGCCTGCGCTCAATCCACCAAGCTACGCCAGCCAGGGCTGTTAGTTTATTTTTTGACGCAGGAAGGAACCCAAAGGCCACGCGTTTGCTACGTGGTTAGTTCTCCTTCTACAACTTGTAGCATAAAAGGTAACCGCACTCCTGGTTGACCTTACCAGAGAGCTCGGTAAACTCTTGTCCCTGGACGCCTTTTCCCCGTCACCCAATTCCGACCATGGTGCCATTGCAGGAGCCAGTGTCGTTCAGGGACGTGGCCGTGGACTTCACCCAGGAGGAGTGGCAGCAGCTTGACCCCGTGGAGAAGACAACCTACAGAGACGTGATGCTGGAGAACTACAGCCACCTGGTCTCCGTGGGTGAGCGGGGCGGGCGCTTGGAGCCGTGCTCCGCGGGGGCTTCTCGTCCAGCGGTTTTATCCTCGACTTTGAAGAAATAAGCGATAAGACCATTGAATTCCTTTTGGGTACCAGGTAGTGTTTGTATCTCTGCCTCTCAATCAAAAAGCTCTAGTGTTGATAAGGTGCAAAACGGGCCCCCGGACCCTGCAGCCTCCGAGAAGCGCCATCTGCATGGAGACACGGAGGCCGAGCAGCTGGTCCGAGCCCAGCTCCGTTTCTCACGCACAGGGTACCACAGCACCAAGCCCAATGTGATTGTCAAGCTGGAGCAGGGACAGGAGCCATGGGTGGCAGAAGGTGACTTTCCGTGCCAGAGTTGCCCAGGTAAGTTAGTGGAATGTCACAGTTTCAGAAACGGTCCCCAGACCTTTAGGTATGACCCCCAGTACCTGTGTGGCTCGGCACTTAACTGTCCAGCATGCGGCCGCAGCCTCCTCATGGCCTCACGCCACGTGCTGGGATGGTCTGTGCTCGAAAGGCCGGCAGGAAATGGTCTTGAGACTTTCCTGTCCGTTCTTTTTATCTTCCATTTTCTTTCCTTTCTTGCTGTGAAATGCCCCAGGCTCACTTTCTGCCCCCCGTTTCTGTCCCCGCCCCATGCACTCAGATGCTGACACCTCGTCCTCTCCTGAAGGTGTGAGGCTGGGCCCCGCCTCTCCGCCCAGTGCGCTGCGCTCTGCGGGGAGGTGCTGACCACCACTCTCCAGCCGCGTCCTCCGCTCATCTGGTGCTGCGACACCAGCTGCACCTTCCTCTTCTCTCCGAGTGCTCTCCTGTCTGTCTGTCCATTCCTGTGTCCACGGCAGACGTTCCGAAGTGTTTGTCTCGCCAGTGGGTTTTGGTTCATTCTCTGGCCTTCCTCAGGGTGCTGCCCCCGGGGACCTGCTTTCTGCTCTTTACTTTTCTGTGGGTCCCTTAAAAGGGATCATCTAGTCTCAACTTTTAGGACGTAATTTGTATGTATGCTGCTGATCCACCTCGATACCCGCCACCTTTAACCTGCGGTCCAGGGGACTGTTTCCCGACAGGTGCTGGCGCCCTTCTTCCCTTGTTCAATCAGTACTCCTGGGCCCGCCCCTCCATCCACTGCGGGGACAGGTTGGGAGAACAGGAACTTAAGCACAGACTTTTGGCTGGGGCAGGAGCCTGGGCTCCCTGGAGCAGCGGGTGTCTGGAGACCAGTGCAGCGCTGGTTTGAACGTACACTGTGGATCCGGGTCCTGAAAAGTCTTACTGGTGAAGTCTGTCTTCTCAGGGTGTTTCCTCTCAGTGTTTGGGGCTTTGGGGCTCAGGGTGCACAGAGTTTGGAGCACAGAACGGTCAGTGTTGTGTTGAACGTGGAGGAGAGCAGCTAATGAGAGGTCAGAGAATCCAAAAATCTATTCTCGCTGGAGAAAAGTTAGTGTTTTAGGGCCCCCTGTAGGGTTCTGATATTTGAGGTCTTACATCACATGAAATCAGGAGTATGGGACTCTCGTTTGTACTCAGAGTTAAGTCACACTCTCGGGTCAGACTCAGGACTGGTTCAGGGACATTTAAGTCAGAAAACTGGAAGGAAGTGATGACGAGACGGAACAAGCATCTGCTTCGTCATAGTGTCCCAAGCAGACCGTGTGTACTCACTGAGCTGGTCTGTGCCCAGCCCTGTGCCCTGGGCACCGTGGCCCACAGTCCAGGGAGTGAAACTGCGTCACAGCCAAGGCGCTTGCCCCGGGCGCCCCAGCTTGTCACATGTTGGGGTCAGAGTCCCTGCGCTCCCAGCCACTGTTCTCAGCTGGTGAACAAGTCCAGTGAGCGTGGAATAAGGTGGTCAGCCCCTCAGAGAGCAGATAGTTTTTGAAGAGCTTTTATTTATTATAATTTTGTTTAGAGAGAGAGGGAGAGAAACAGTCGGTTGCCCCCAGTACACTCCCCGACTGGGGACCAACTCTTCGGCCAAGGCGTGTGTGCTGACTGGGAATCGAATGCTCAGCCCTTTTCCCTGCAGGGCAGTGACCAGCCCGCTGAGCCGTGCCAGCCAGAGGTGATCTTGCTGGAAAGTTTTCTTGCCATCTGGTCCTCCATCTTTGGGACATAGACTCCCCAGAAACTCTGCTTCCTGGTCACTGTGGTCAGGGGTAGGCAGGTGGGCCCTGGCTGTGGGGCTGTCTCTGAATGCGAGGAAAATGGAGCTTTTGGAATGTTTATTTGGATTTCTGTGCAGAATAGAGAGGCCACGATTTTGGAAGGATTTCTACTAGTGAAGCTATTACTGTGATAATCTGGTTATGAAGGGACATATTTCTGTTTAATATAAGTTGTAATCTCTCTCCCCAATGTAATTCAGACTTGAATGTTCCCTGTGAATATCCATCTAGTACTTGTCGTTCTTGCATGGACCCCGTTGGCTCTGAGTCCTCCGGTTTCTGCCTGGTCTAGCATTCTCTCAATGCCTTTGTCCTCTGCTCTTCATTTCTTGTGTTTATTTTACCTTTTCTATCAAAGTGTTCAACGTATTTGTAAAGTAACAAAAGTACTCGTGTTCAAAGTGAATTTATTCTCCCTTTAGCCACTGATGCTGAGTTCTGTCCCACTCTCATCCATCCCCCAGTCCCCCCAGCCCCACCCCTGTGTGTATGTGTGTCTGTCTGTCTGTCTTACGTGACAAAACAAGGAGAAAAGAAAGGTATACATCTTTTATTTGTGGAGGTTGGTGTAAAAGCCAGAGTCAACCCCACAGTAGGACACTTGCCACCGCTCCCGTTCTGTAGGTGGCCTGTTCAGGTTCACAAGGTTTATTTAACTTTATTCCTTTTCAGAGGAAACTTGGAAAGCTGATGACGTGTTAGACAGAATCCAAGAAAGTGAAGATGAACATTCAAGGCAAGCGGTTCGTCTCAATAGCAAAACCTTGATTGAAGAGAGAGAGAATGCGTTTGATAAAATTTGTAATACAGACGCAAGCCCTGTTCCTTCGAGCATATCTCATGATTGTGTCTCATGTGGAAAAAATTTAGAGCCCAATTCAGAATTAATTGTTAGCGATGGAAGCTATGCAAGAAAGAAACGAAGTGAGTGTGGTGAATGCGGGGAAACACACTGTGGAGAGAGACCCTGTGCATTTAATCAAAGTGGGGAAGGCTTTTCCCAAAACGAAGAAAGTGTTTTTCAGAAAATTAATATTTTAGAGAAACCCTTTGAATATAATGAATGCGTGGAAGCCTTAGACAATGAAGCCATTTTCATTACGCGAACGAGTGCTTATGTGGGGGAGAAGCCCTATGAGTGGAGTGATTCTGGATCAGACTTCCTCCAGATGTCAAGTTTTAGTGTGTACCAGGGATCACAAGTGGAATTGAAGCCCTTTGAATGCAGTGAATGTGGGAAATCCTTCTGTAAAAAATCCAAGTTCATTATACATCAGAGGGCTCACACAGGGGAGAAACCCTATGAATGTAACGTGTGTGGGAAATCCTTCAGCCAAAAGGGCACGCTCACTGTCCATCGGAGATCACACTTAGAGGAGAAGCCCTATAAATGTACCGAGTGTGGGAAAACCTTCTGTCAGAAGCTACACCTCACTCAGCACTTGAGAACTCACTCAGGAGAGAAGCCCTACGAATGTAACGAGTGCGGGAAGACCTTCTGCCAGAAGACACACCTCACCCTGCACCAGAGGAACCACTCGGGGGAGAGGCCCTATCCCTGTAGCGAGTGTGGGAAGTCCTTCTCCCGCAAGTCAGCCCTCAGCGACCATCAGAGAACGCATACGGGGGAGAAACTGTATCAGTGCGACGAGTGTGGGAAGTCCTACTACCGTAAGTCTACCCTCATCACACACCAGAGAACACACACGGGCGAGAAGCCCTACCAGTGTAGTGAGTGTGGGAAGTTCTTTTCTCGGGTGTCGTACCTCACCATCCACTACAGAAGCCATTTGGAAGAGAAGCCCTATGAATGTAACGAGTGTGGGAAAACCTTCAATCTAAACTCAGCCTTCATTAGACATCGCAAAGTGCACACAGATGAGAAAGCCCACGAGTGCAGTGAGTGCGGGAAGGCCGCTCAGTTCAGCTGCCTTGCGGACCACCATGCACCCCCTTTAGGAGAGAAACCCTATGAGTGCAACGAGTGTGGGAAACCCTTCCTTGGAAATTCAGCCTTTGACGGGCACCAGTCACTTCCAAAAGGAGAGAAATCCTATGAATGTAACATATGTGGAAAGCTGTTCTCAGACTTGTCGTGTTACACTGTGCACTATCGGAGCCATTCTGAGGAGAAGCCCTACGGCTGCAGCGAGTGTGGGAAGACCTTCTCCCATAACTCGTCCCTCTTCAGGCATCAGCGGGTCCACACGGGGGAGAAGCCCTACGAGTGCTACGAGTGCGGGAAGTTCTTCTCTCAGAAGTCGTACCTCACCATCCACCACAGGATCCACTCGGGGGAGAAGCCCTACGAGTGCAGTAAATGTGGGAAAGTCTTCTCCCGAATGTCCAACCTCACTGTGCACTACAGGAGCCACTCGGGGGAGAAGCCCTATGAATGTAACGAGTGTGGGAAAGTCTTTTCTCAGAAGTCGTACCTCACTGTGCACTACAGAACTCATTCAGGAGAGAAGCCCTATGAATGTAATGAGTGTGGGAAGAAATTCCACCACAGATCTGCCTTCAACAGCCATCAGCGAATCCATCGGAGGGGAACCATGAATGTACTTGACGTGGGCAACCACCTGTGAAGTCCAATCTCGTTTTAGAAAACCCTCTGAATATAATGATTTGGAGTCAAATATCATGATACAGAATTCATGCATCTGAATGGGGAAAGCACAGAGGCTGTAGGTTTATTTTAATCTGAATTTTCACAGAGGAGAGTCCCTAAGAAGACAACAAGGAGCAAAGCCTTCATCAAAACACTGCAACTCATTGGACGTTAGATAATTTATACGGGAGTAAACTTTATAAATATTTAATATTTATTTTGGATTCAAATTGTATTTACATATCAGGGAAACCCTACCAAGGCAAAGTCTGTCAAACTAATAACTGGGAAAATATTTTGTCTTGGATATGTTAGACCAAAAGCCATATTTCTGGTGTAAAATCACATGTTTATAAGAAAGCTGTCAGAAGTTATCACCTCGGAATAAACCTTTGTTGTATAAAACGAAGTTTTCAGGGCACCAGGACCAGATCATGAGGTCAGCAGCACTAACCCCGGTGGAAGTTTCTGTCGTGTTTTACAAATGCAATCTAGCAATAATTCTATGCAATTCTCCACTGGGGCCGGAGTGATGTGTGAAAAGGCAGTGTGGTTTGATTTGCGTAACGAGATGGCAAAACATTGGCGAGATGTTTGAGAGGTACAAAATAATTAAATGGATACTTTTCTATTCTTTAGAGGCATGCATAAATGAGTTTCTAATAAATGCCTCCTTAATAGTAATGTTTGTATTTTCCAACTACATTTGAGAAAAAAATATTTTAAAACAGACTATTTTCATAAGCTGTAGAGAGATTGGAACTAGGTCTGTGTTGGTGACAGGACCGCCACCCTGCGCTCACTCTGCGGGCTGTGCCCCCCTCTCCGATCGCTCGCGGGTTTAGTGCCTAGGTTTGGTTGGGCAGCGTGCCAGGACCGAATGGTCCAGAAATCGTGTCTGTGCTTGTATTTCATATGAATACAGGGCCATTGTTTTGGGCACTACCCCTTATTTCCAGTATTTTGGAGCAAATTAATACAAGTCTCGCAGACTCTTCTGTTCGACGTGATGTCCCTTCTCCCCTTTCATTGGTGGAAGGGCTCGGTGCCTGTCCTTTCTTCACATGACACAGCGGTAAGTCCTGACCAGTCCAAACCAGTCCTGACCGTTCCATTCCGAGTGCCAGGTAACACTCACAGCGGCCGCCTGACCCCCGCGGGCACCCGGTGAGCGTGCGTGTCCTACCCCAGGAACGGGAGGCACTTTACCCATCAAACACGAGTGACGGTAGCACAGCACGTGAGGAAAGTCACGGGGCGGTGGGGAGCTGATGTGGCGAAGCCACCCCCGCTTGTGTCCTCAGCCAACTGTGCAGCGACAGGAGCGTCTTCAGCCGCATAAAGCGTATCTTAAACTACAACCAGCAGCATACCAAGGAGTGAAGTGTTGAAAGTTTCCTCCCCAGATCAGAAAAATAGACGAGGATGTCTACTACGGCCAACTTTATTCGATGTCGTGCAGATGGACCTTGCCGGGAAAGTGGAGGAAGAAACACAATCAAAAGGCATAAGGCTTAGAATGAAGTAAAGCTTTCATTTGCAGGTGGCATGGTTTGTGCATAGAAAGTTCTGACAACTGTACAGATAATTAGAATTAGTAAATTTAGCAAGGTCTCTGCATACAAGTTCATTGTGGAAAAAATTGTGTTAATATACCAGCAGTGAACATAGAAAATGAAAAATTTGGAAGCAATACCTCCTACAGTAGCATCAAAGTCATCAAGTGCCTAGGGGAAAACTTAACCATATTTTCAAATTAAAAAAAAAATTACTAAACAGAGAGATGTGTTTAGTTCGTGGATTCCAGCACAGTTCTTTAAAAGATGTCAGCTTTCCTCAAATTAATATATTCAAAACAATATTAAAGTCCTAATGAAATTTAGCTCATTCTAAAATCTGTGAAAATTCAAGAGACTGGTAATAGTCAAGGCTTTCTTCTAGGATAGACAGAGGAAGAGGACTTTGATTTACAAACATCAAGGCCTGTTGTAAAGCCACAGAAGTGACGATGGTGGGACATTGGCATAGAGATAAACCAGTGAAGCAGATTGTGGGGTCTAGAAACTCCCATCCATAATACCGGCAGTTGGTGATGAATACGATAATGCAGTGTGACTTGGGAAAACCTGTTCTTTCCAATACATGCTCTGTCCATTAAATTCCATAATTGAATACTAAAGTTGAGAGGAAATGCAGATCTAAATATGACGTAAAATAATAAAGCTATTAGAAGAAACCTTAGACTGTAATCTCACAGTAAACAAGATTTTCTTAAGAGTAAAAAAGCACCGAGTTGTAAAATAAAACATTCATTTCTGTTTATTAAAAAAGACACCATTAAGAAAGCAAGTAGGCAAACCATGGGGGGAGAGAAGAGCGTGCAGTTTGCCCCACGCCTGGAGACATGAGTGTCGGGGCTGGTAGTAAGCGTTTGGGCCTTGCAGACTGGATGTCTCTGCCACAGCCACTCAGCTTTGCTGCTGTGCAGTGAGAGCCCTGGACGGTACAGAAATGAATGAGTGCACGTGGCCGTGTCCCCACAGAACCGTTCACACACAGGCAGCAGTATCTGTTGCCTGCTGACCATAGTTTTTGACCTCCTGATCTAAAACAAAAAGAACACCTACAACTCAACAAAATCAGAAAATGGGCATCCACTTCACCAAAGAGGATATTCAGATGACCAATAAACATGAAGAGGTATGTTAATTTTTTTAGTAATCAGGAAAAATGCACATTTTAAAAGTGCCACGTGGTACTACCACCAATGCACTGAAATGGTTAGAACGAAAAGCATTAAAAAGCATCAGGTTTTGACAAGAATGTGCTGGTGTCGCTGGCAGACCCACTTGGGGAGCCAGTGGTGCTTCCGGCCAAACGTGTGCACACCCTTTTAGCCAGACGCAGCAGAAGTGCTCGTAAGTGTCCGCCACAGGGACGTGTCCTGGAGCAGTCGGGTAAGATGCGAAAACCAGAGCCATCGGAAGGCAGGCATGCACGCTGGAGGGTGAAGGCGCTGGAGTGGCGTGTTTCCGCTCTGAACACTGTAGAGCGGGGAGAATGGTGCGGCAGTAACCGCTCGATCTCCCCGGCGATGCAGAGTGAAGGGTCCGGACAAAAACGAACACTGTGTGCGATTCCATCTCTGCCGTTCCCAAGGACATGCGAACCTTGTCTGTGGAGTTAGAAGTCAGGGTGGCGGTGAGCCTTGGCGCAGGCTGGGAAGGGGGCTGGTGCTGGTGACGAGCTGTGTCAACATCCGGGTGCCGAGTATTGGGAGTGACCTGTGCACTCGAGGTGTGTGTGTCCTGCATGTGTATTCTTCTTCCATGAAAAGCTGTTAAAATCACAATTGGTTGCTCAGCGCTCTTGCCACCTTCTACATGGGTGCGGATGTGCTACAGAACCGAAGTTCAGTGGTAGATTTTGCATAATTCCGTGCAGGAAATACTCTAGTAGTTTTAGTGGCAAGTACTAAGATTTCCTACACTGCGACCGGAAAGTTTAATTACTGTAATGTATATTTTAAATAAAATATCTGAAAGGTGACGGGCCACTATGTGTTTTGTCATCCTACCCTTTGCATATGTAAGTGGATCTGAACTGCCTCTTCAATAAAGAACTAATGTGTGTAAACGTTTTCTATTTTCTCGAGTTCACATTTCTGAGTTCGGGGGGCCTCATTACCCTGTCGCAGAGGTGACTTTTCTTTGAGATAAATAAATACAACGGTGAGTTTGATCGCATAAAAAGGCATATTTAAGAGTTTTCAGGCGCTCCTTTGACACAGTTAACAGCGAAGGGAGCGGTTACCTGAGACCGCACCGTAGCCAGTGAAGCCCTCGCCGGGGCGTGGGCTCCGCAGGGACGGACCGCGTGCCCTGCGCACGTCTCACCTTCTCGTACTCCACCGAGCGGGGAAGGGTGCACGGGTTGACTGGGCCGGCGGACTGGGGGGCCTGAGCGTGAGGCCCCCTCCTCCATCCCAGTAGGTACTGCTGCTCAACCTGGGATCAGTGAACTTTCCACATTGTCCTCTGAAGTCCGTTAAATAGATCAGAAGACAGTGCAAGGCCACCTAACACCTGAAGACAAAAGCTCATGCACTGTTCCCACCCCATCCCGAACTATGCCCGCGTGCGGTGTCCGGCGTCCGTCCAACCCGGCCCTCGGAACAGGGGAGCCCCGCGCGCACTCGGGCCTTGGGCTGCTCTGGAGGAGACACGAGGCGGGGCTGGTCTCCGGGGTCTTGTTCAACTAGCGGCTCTGGCTTCGGGGCGCGGCCTGTTGTGGCAGAGACAGGTCCTGTGCGTGATTGGTCCTGACTCTAGGGGCGTGGTTGGAGGATGGGGGCGTGGCCGTGTCCTGGAACGTGGTGGGGCAACAGAAGTGGGTGTGGCCCGGGGGGCAAGGTCCTGGGTGGGCGTGGCTTTCTGGTGGGAGTGGTCCTGTGTGGGCGTGGCCCCAGGTGGGCGTGGCTGGGCCTCGAGCCTGCGTCCGGAGCTCCAGGGGCAGCTCAGGCCAACTGTATCCAACAGTCCCCGGGGAGCGCGAGGCCAGTGACCCGGTTGTGGCAGACGAAGTGTGACTGAGGCCTGGGCGTGAGGACCGGGCCTCTGGGGCGATGGGCTCGGCACACGGCGGGTGCGGGGGGCAGAGGGGGTCGAAGAGGGGGTGGGCAGGTTGGCAGGCAGTGTGGGGACAAAGCACGGGGCCTCTGACCGCCCACCTGCCCCCTCCGCCCCCTCCCCCAGCCCTGCCTAGCCATGTGGTGCCCACTGGTGCTGCTGCTGCTGCTCTCCGTCACCCCCGTCCCCATCGCCACTGCCGCTCCCATCCCGAATGCCGAAACCGAGGACAGTCCGCAGAACCTGCCGCAAGGTGGCGACCGCCTGTCATTGCGGGTCGGGTGGGGAAGGGAGGACGAAGACAGGAAGGAGGGTCGGGGCCCGACAGCGAGAGAGACCCGGGGAGGAACAGAGGATACAGGAAGGGGCCCGCGGACCGAGAGGGGCAGGAAATGGGGAGAGTGGGACAGACCGGAGACAGGGCGGAGGGCAGGACCCCCGATAAAAAGGGGAGACGATATGGGGGTGTGGGCTGGTTGGGCCCTGAGGGTCAGCGTGTGGAGGGCGAAGGGGGGAGAGGAAGGGACACAGGGGAGCCCGGAAGGCCATGCAACCCTGCGAGGCCATGCAACCCTGCGAGACCCCGGGACCTGCTGCGGATCAGGGAGGCTGTCTCTCTGCCCCGTGGGCTCCAGCGCCTCCGCAGGGGCCCTGGCTGGGGGGCAGCACCCTTCCTGGATCACAGCAGGGATCACCTCCTGCAGCCTGTCTTGTTCTTCCCCAGGTGCCCAGGCTGGAGGACACGAAAAGCTGTGGGTGGCCAAAAACCCGGCCCCGAAGTGTGGCTCTCCTCGGGGGTCCTGAGGTGGCTGCGCAGCGGGGCAGCCCAGACTTGGGGGCTGCGTCTCCGTGAGGAGCATCCGCCCTCTGAGACGGGCTCCTCAAGGGGGCCCGCGAGGCAGGGGCACTGGGGGCCTGCCCTGCCCCACTCAGCCCACCCCTCAGACCCCATTCCTGTCCCTTCCCAGGCTCAGCATCAGCCACAGTGGCTGGAGGTGCGCATCAGGGCACTGGCAGGGGACAGACCTGTATCCTCACCAGACCCCCACCCCCAGCTGCACTTAGAAATAAAGTTCTTTCTTGCAGCCAGCTTGCTGCTTCCTTCCGAGACCTGCCCCCAACTGGAAAGCGATTTGTTTGCTTTTACCTAAAGCCGCTTACAAGCTCCCGAGGCAGGAAGGTGCTGCCCAGAGCAGGGCTCACACTGAGTTCTCAAAGAGGTTTGGTTGTGGAGAATTAGACGTGCACATAGTGGGTCTGCTGCAGGGTGTCTGGAGGGACGCCCTCCCCAATGCTCCAGCTCCCCTTGAAATGCATACTTAAGAGCAGTAATCACTAGAGGTCATGAGGAAGGTCGCGGAACCAAAGCTTCCTGTCCAGGGGAAACTGGCACAGCTGATCTGCTCTCCTGTCAGAAAGACCTGAGAAAATGGTCCCCTATAGGGTCTTGCTCGGCCCTGGAGTAAGTCACTAGGAATGGGGGGGAACACTTCGCTCTTCGTTCCCAGGGATGGTGAGGTTCCCCCCTCCACTGACATTCCTGGGCGCATGCCAGCTTCTGGGAGCTGAAGTCACCATCAGGGAACAGAACTCTTCAAACCCCTGCTGAACCCCGCCCCACCGAACCCGCAGGTGCGTAGCGACTCTCAGGTCACTGGCGTCCAGCTCTTCAGCGCAGTGGTGGCGGCAGCTGCCTCTGTTGTTTTATTTTCACCGAAGTGTTAGGATTTGCTGCGCATCCCTCTCCTTCCACCACATTCGGGATGCGTGATGCCCACTCATCTGAGAGGGAGAAGCCGGGAGTCTGATTTCCCAAAGTGTTTCTCTTTTCTGGGGGATGAACTGGGGTCAGGAAAAGTTTTACACCGTGCACAGCCCTTGTCTTTCACGCTTCCCGTTTCCAGAAAGCGATGGTCATGTCCTTTGGCACCAGACACAAAAGCGGAACTAATACAGGATGCTACCAAACAAATTTTCCTTCAGGGAAAAGGGAAAGTGGCGGTGGCAATGGTGGGGGGTGAGGGGGTTTCTGGGATTCTGGCAACATTCTGGTTTTTACTTTGTGCAATTTCATCCAACTGTACCATTATTTTGTGCACTTTTCTGTAAGTCTATTATACGTCATTTTTTTAAGTTTTTTTATTTACTTATTTTTAGAAAGAGGGGAAAGGAGGGAGAAAGAGAGGAACAGGAAATATCAATGTGTGGTTGCCTCTCACACGCCCCCACTGTGGACCTGGCCCGCAACCCAAACATGTGCCCTGACTGGGAATCAAACCAGCGACCCTTTGATTCTCAGGCTGGCACTCAATCCACTGAACCACACCAGCCAGGGCTATATGTCATTTTTAATATTTATTTTTTAAATGATGTCTAGCATGTAAAAATAAAATTGGATTCCTACCCACATCTTACAGGATAAATTGCAAGACAGCTTTGGAGAGTAACATGTCAGTAACTAATAAAATAGCAAAATTTAAAATGTGCAAACCCTTTGACCTACTAATTTCACACACAGCAAACAGCACAGGAACAGGGATGTTTATTGCAATATTGATTATAAGAGCCAAAGATCAGAAACCATCTCCATGTCCTTCAACAGACTTTTTACTTTAAAATATTTTTAGCTT
>PVJI01024999.1:0-21137 GCA_004026765.1 Micronycteris hirsuta | reverse complement strand
AAACAGAGTCTGAACTTTATCCAAATATTAAGAAAATCAGCCCTGGCCAATGTGACTCAGTGGTGTGGAGGGTCCTCCTATAAACCGAAAGGTTGCAGGTTCGATTCCTGGTCAAGGCTCATGCCGAGGTTGCGGATTCAGTCCCCAGTTGGGGTGCATGTGAGAGGCAACCGATTGATGTTTTTCTCTCTCCCTCCCTACTTCCCCCCCTTTTTTTTAAAGATTTTATTTATTTATTTATTTTTAGAGGAGAAGGAAGGGAGAAAGAGCAATGTATGGTTGCCTCTCACATGGCCCTCACTAGGGGACCTGGCCTGCAACCCAGGCATGTGCCCCGACTGGGAATCGAACCGGGACCCTCTGGTTCCCAGCCCGCGCTCAATCCACTGAGCTACACCAGCCGGCCCTTCCCCCTTTTTAAAAATCAGTGAGCATGTCCTTGGGTAAGGAGGAAAAAGAAAAAGGAAATCATAAGGAAGAAAAAATACTTTTACAGTATTTATTAGAAAAACCCCGCGGATAAGTAGACCCACACGGTTCAAACCTGGGTTCTTTCAGGGTCAACTGTATTTATAAACATTTTACATTTCGGTGATTTGCTTCCTTTCCCGGGGTTGGCTTTGTCATTGATTTCTAGTTTCTGGGTGATGAATGAAAGTGTTCGAGGTCTTTTTCTACCATGGAGGGAGCAGGTTGAGAAGGCAGCTGCCTGGCCTGGCGGAAGCTCCTGAGGTTGAGGAACGAGTGCAGCCTCTGGGGGAAACCACGTGGAGGGAGTCGGAGCCACAGGCTGGCCATGAGTGACTGGGAGAGCGTGAGGGCCTTGGGAATTGTTCCGACGGAAGGAGGTGGGCGTAGAGAGCTGTTCCTGTCCCAGCACGCAGTCGGCGAGCACGCCGAACATGGAGGGCCCACGGACCTGAGTGAGCCCTGCCGTGGTCCCTGGGGAGCCCCAGACGAAGAAAACCACGCAGAGGGAAAACCCATCCGAGGCAGGATAAAGGAGGAGGGCCGCCCGCCCCGTGAAACATTGGGAAGAATTTGGCACACAGGCAGGTCTGCAGGGTGAGGGGCGTTTGGGAGACATGGGCTGATCATCCATTCTCTTTCATTCTGGGAAGCCCAGAATATTCTCTGCTCCACGTCTGCACCCGCAATTCCTTCCCCAGACGCTTCTCGGTGGTGAGTGGATCCCCGGGTAGCCGCCGGGCACGCCTGCCAGATGTTTCGAGAACTCTGCAATGTCATTAGCGCTCAAGCCTGCATCCTGGAAGGACGTGGTTCCCTACCTGACGTGGTGCCTCTGAGCGGAAGGGAATTCTTGATTTAAACAGCGAAAGAACTTTTCGGTGGGAGAGGGTCAGGTTCGGAGAGCTGATGTTTTCCAGGCCTCTGTGCCCAGCGGCGCCCCCCCCAGTAAAGGGCAGGCCTCCGGCTCCAGAGAGGCCACTGCTTCCTGGCAGTCTCTGACCCCCTTCCATCAGCTGCCACAGCAGGAAGTCCTTTCTCACTTCTAATTTTATCCCCTGTCTCCATTATGGCAGATGACAGGTGGCAGTGAGCCGGCTGCACCAAGACAGCTCACAGGTGCTTGAAAAGTTACACACGCCCCCCCCCCAGCACCTGTCAACCTCTCCCATTCTTTCTGGCTTTTCTTCCCCAGCCACTTCATTGCACGTCCCTCTGCTCTGACCCCCTTCAGTTTCCTCGCGTTCTTTGTAAACTGCGGACTTGGAATAACGGCAGGTGAAACGGGAGAAAGGTTTTGTGAGGTGTGGCCATTTCTCGGCTCCTCGCAGGAGCGGCCGGGGTGAGCCCGCGGAATGGCCGAGATGTCAGCACAGGCAGCATGATCCTCACTGGTCGCTGGACTGGAGCTAAAATAGTGCAGACTAAGACTTGGTCATTTCAGAGCGGGGCAGGCACTGCCCCTCTTCGTCGCCAGGAGCGGGACAAGGGGTCCTCACCGCAAAGGCGCGCCAGCCCCTGGGCTTTGGGAAGGATTTCTGCCCTCCGAGCCGGTGCCAGTGTGACGAGGTCACAGGGGCAGGAAAGTGTGGGCAGCCCCGGGGGAGGAGCGGATATTTGGGGCACGCGAGCTGAGGTTCCGTTCTGGCTGCATCGGCGTGTCGGTCCGCTTGGGCTGCCTGACTGTGGATCATGGACTGGGCGACGGAAACAGCAGCCCGGAGGCTGGAAGTCGGAGGCCAGGGCCCCGCCACAGTCGGGTTCTGGTCTCAGACGGTCACCGCCTCACCATGTCCTCCCATGGCCTGTCCACAGGGCGTGCGCTGCCAGAGGCAAAGATCACTCTCTCTCTCTCTCTTCCTATAAGCCTGCCAACCCCATCGTGACGGCCCCACCTCCTATCCCAGTTGACCGCTCATTACCTCCTAAAGCACCCGTCTCCAAATGCGGTCACATGGTGGGTGCGGGGGGCGGTTGGGGCTCCGACAGGTGGGTTCGGGGAGGACGCAAACATTGATCCATTCCACAGCCATGGGTTTGCCATCCCAGTGTAGCAACGACCTCAAGCTTGACAGGCGAACGCAACACCCGTCTATTATCTTGCGGGTTTCCTGGGCTGTCCACGTGGCTTATTTGGGTCAACTGGCCGAAGTCTCACAAGGTTGCGTTCAAGGTTTTGGCGGGCCAGCGCCATCTGAAGGTGTCACCAGGGAGCCCGTCATATTGATACCGAAGGGGGAGCTTTGTACAGGGGGTCATCAGGGTCACCTGAGAATCTCAGGCCACACCGAGTTTCATGAGTTTCTGTGTCTTTGTGTAAGGGGAATTTGATCCGTTCCCAATTACAGTTATCGGTGATATTTAAATGTGTCCCTCAACAAGCACATCATCTGCGTGGCTTGGAAGTAAAATGATTTCAGGGGTTGGTTCCTTGAAGGATGACTTTGTCGTGGAGGTGGGGAAAGTCAAGGATTCTTACCCGCAGCCTAAAACCAGCGGCATTAACTTCCTTCGTGTTTAGAAAATGCTGACTCTTTGGAGGTTCGCAGGTTTCTAATGACATCCCTGTTACAAGGCGGCTTGAGGGGTCTGGTGGCAGCTTAGGGACTTGTGGGGGGCGGGTACTCTTGTGCTCATAGGCCCTTCGCGAGCGAGGAGGCTTTGGGCCACGTCTTGAAGAGAAGGTCAAGTTTCATGTGGTAGAAATGGAAAAGCAGATGGCAGCCTATGAATGGGCACTTCCTGGGAGGTCCTTCTTCCCATCCTCCACCCCGGCTCAGTCCCAGCGAGGCTGGCGTTGGTGTGCAGGGAGAATAAAGGACACTCCGTGGAGGACTTTTCTCCTGGGGACATGGTGACTTCAGAGCCAGGGCTGTTAGTCTGAGGGGAGAGAGCGGGGAGGGCTGGGGTGCCAGGAAGGGTTGCTGGCATGTCCAGGAAGGGGCGTGTGGAGGGCAGCCAGCCTCATAGGAGTTCAATGCCTTGTAAGGGACGAATGCAGTGGCTTTTGTGCAGGTCTTCTCCATTGCCAAGGTCACCCCAGCTGCCCAGAGTAGCCTGGATGCATTGGAGTGTCACTTAGGGAGGTGCTGGTGGAAAATCAGGCTGAATTTTCGTGGGCCTGGGTGGTCAGTCCAGGGAGATGAGATTCAGCTTCTGAGGTGTCCAGGACGGCTTCGGCGGCGGGGACAGAGGTGAGTGAGCAGAGGAGGGCCCCGGCTCGGCCGAGGGGACAGAGAGGAAGGAACAAGCATGTGGAGAGATGCTGAGAAGCCGGAGCCAGTTTCACCAATGACCAGCCCGCTGGCCTGGACGGTGAGCTCGGAACAGGACGGGGTCACGGGCAGAAACTTGGAATTCACCAGGAGAAGGGTGGTGGGAGGTAGAGAGGTGAGCCCCTGAACTTGGAAGTGTCCGACATGAGAGGCAGAGGCCAAGCAGCATCTCCAGGGGAGAAATGACAATTGAATCTCTTTTGAAGGTCAAGTGTCAGGTACAGATGGGAAGAGAGAGGTTTTAAGGGCATTTTAGAAGAAGAACAAGTGAGACTTGGCTCAGAGAGACCCAGACTGACTTCCCAGGGGCTTGGAGCTGAAATATACGGAGGGGTCCCGACCGCCTGGCCCACACCCACCACAGAAAGTCGGGTGATTTATCTTTAGGGGAGACCCTGTGTGAAAAGACCAGAGCCTTCCTTGCAATGGGGCCTCCTGGAGTATTGCCCGGTGGTGGGGGGAGCCACAGCTTCCTCCTCCTCCTCCTCCTCCTCCTCACTGTGCCTGGTGGGATGTCGGGTGAGGGTGAGGGGACCGCCCCGGGGTTCGAGTGACCAGGAGGAGGGCGCCGCTGTGGAAGGCAGAGCTGGCGAGAGGGGGGCCAGGTTGGGGAGGGAGAGAGCACGTGAGCTGGAGAATGACCGCAGGAGATGTCAGTGGGCTGGTTAGGGGGGGCCTCCCATGTCCCCGTCCCTGCAGAGAAGGCAGGTGGCTCGGTGACCCGGCTGTGGGAATATCTCTGCTCTCTGTGATTTTGAGATCATGCACCAGAGTGGCATGAGGACCTGGGGGAGGCTTTTTGCCCAGAGCACACAGGCACATGGGCCCCTGCACTTGCCTCTCAGGAGCTTCCGGGGGCTACAGGCTGTGGGTCTCAGGTGGCCCGTGCTCCTCCTTGTCACCTGCTCAGGTGTGGGTGCTGCTGCGTACGGCAGCGATCCTTCTCAGGCTGAAGCGGGAGAACCTGTTTTGATTGGTCGCCAAAGGCCTCGCGGCGTCTCACCTTCCTGCACCGATTGTCGTTCCAGGTGCTGCTGTCCGGACTCATTGGCGTCGTCTCCTGGAAGAGGCCCCTCTCCCTCGTGGTAAGTCGCACCTGGTCTCCGGGTGGCCTGGGACCGGGGCTCTGGCCCCAGAGGCGTGAGCGCGTTGGAGGTGAGGGCAGAGCACTCTGGCGTCTGTGCACAAAGGGGAAAGCAGACCTCTCTGGAAGTGCCGTCAGGGACAAGCCCTGAGCTCCCGGCCTGTCCCGCTTCCCAGAGTGGCTCTCGGGGGTTTGCCCAAGACCTTCCGCGCCTCCTTCTTTCTGTTTGTCCCGTCCGGGGGCCCTCTGACAAGGACATGCCGTGAACCCAGGCATTTTAACATGTGTGCGTGCAAGCAGTCCGTCTAGACGAGGGAACACATTCGTGCGCCTACGTACGCTTACGGGCGATCACACACAGGACGTGTCTGAACAGAGGTCAGCACATGTCAGCTTCGCGTGTGTTTTGGAGACTGTGCCGCCCGGTGCAGGTGGCGTTTACTAGAGTGAAGACAGCAGTGCCCTCGAATGGGTTCTCGCGTGGCTCGGGCCTCACGCTGGGGGGGCCTCCATCCCAGAAGCACCCTGGGCAGGTGCATGTCAGTAGGTTCACAGGCACGTTCTCCTCGGCGTCTGCATTAATGTATTTACGTGTCCGCGTCGGCACTGGAGGGAGAGGTTTTCCCGTTCCTGATGGATTGTGAAAGAGACGGCGTGGCTTTTTCCTTCTTTTGTGGTGATCAATTATTTAAAATCTCTTGAAGTGATTAGGCCTGGAGATAAGGCCACGGACGGGAGAGTGATGGAAATGGAAAACAACACAGACCCGTGGTTGTAAATCCTGCCTGCTTGATCGTTCTCCAAGTTCCGAGCTCTAAGTGCCGGTCTGTGAGGTGGGTTTGGTCATCGTGCCCAAGGCGTGGCAGCGAGTTTGTGGCACAGCCCGGGGCGACCCCGGCAGTACAACCTCAGAGCCCTGGCTCCTGACCTCTCCGCTGATGTTCCTTCTTTTTTATTTTATTTTTTAGTATTTATTTATTTTTCGAGAGAGGGGAAGGAGGGAGAGAGAGGGAGAGAAACGTCCATGTGTGGTTGCCTCTCGTGCGCCCCCTACTGGGGACCTGGCCCGCAACCCAGGCATGTGCCCTGACTGGGAATCGAACTGGCGACCCTTTGGATTGCAGGCCGGCGCTCAGTCCACTGAGCCACACCAGCCAGGGCTCTGCTGGTGTTTCTGCACGCTGCGTGCCCACCAGAACCACCAGAGTCACCGCAACACCTAGGACCCCAGAGCCATCACTTCAGTTCTGTTTATCATATTTTGCCCTGTATAATGCACACCTGTGTTTTTGGCCCAAACTTTCAGGGGGGAAAAAAATCTTTTGTTTTAATTTTTAATTCAATTAATTAATTATTTATTTATATTTAGATACTTGATTTTGGTATTACAAAGGAATTTTAGCATTTCTTTTTCAGCATATTATGGGGCAAGACATAATTACAAAACACGAGAACAGATTCCAGGTATGGCAGGAACTACCCATGTATACTGCGCACCCTTATTTTTCCCTCAGTGTTTTAGGCAAAAAAAAGTGCACATTATACACGGCAGAATACCTCCGTGCAGGCGAGCCCGGATGTGGCATGCGGCACGCTGTGTCCCGGGCCCTTTTGAAATAGTCTCAGCACTTACCTGGTTTCTTTTTTTTCCCCAAGAGGCCGTGGCAGGATTTACGAAAGGGATAGCCCACTCTCCGAGGGAGGGAGAGCGCGGGCGGGCTCGAAGAGCAGCTGCTGACACTCAGTTGTCATGACACCCTGGTGGGGTCCCTCCGCGGTCCTCACACCCAGAGGAAGGGACCGCGGCATAGGACGCGGGTAAAGGGTGGGTGAGTCGCCAGCCCTGGCCCACGGGCTCCCTGGGCCCCTCCCTTAATCATTCTGCCTTACTGGGGACTTTACATTTAACAGGTAAAAAAAAACCCCAAAAAACAAACAAACAAAAGACCCTCTTTCTGTAGCTTCCTGAGGCAGACATCCAGCTTCCTTGGCAGTCCATGCTAAATAAAACACTTCTTTGTCCAATTCATTATTTCCTGGTTTCCTTGTTCATAAGAAGCAGCCAAATAGAGGAAGAGTTTTTTGTGGGTTTTTTTTCCCCCTATTTTCTTTGCTCAAACAAGGGGCCTTGCGTAGTTTTGAGTTTGTTCCAGCAGGCACCTGGAACGCAGCAGGGCTGTTCTGACGGACCCCGGCGGGCGGCGCCAGGAGCCCCGTGCTGGGCGCCCGCGAGGACGTTCCCTGCCCTCTGCAGCTCGGTTCCCTGGGGGCTGTCCTGGCAGCGGTGGGAGCAAGTGCCTGACATTTAGTCCCTGGTGTGGAGAAACCAGGCCTGATTCTTAATACAGCGTCCGCCTGATTGGAGACCTAAAGACAAGCAATGGAAAAAAAATAGCTTTGATTGCTTTTCCATCCGGCTTGAATTCTGTTATTTCTGGTTTTTTTTTTTTTTTTATTCCTCAATGGCAGTATTTGATGACACATCAAATACTTGATCTGGGTGACAAACGGACAAGACCCTGGGCCGGGACCGATCTCCTCCTTCTCTCTCTTCATTGCCATGCTGATCGGTTTCCAACGTAAGGAAGCTTAAAATCTTCTGCCGCATACATTAACTTCTTTTTTAAAGTGTCTCTGAATGTGCGTGCTCACATATGTTTTCTGCTGTGCCGTCAGAAATCCAGTCCTGGTCTCACTACACATCCGTCAAGTTGGCCGTACTTGTGGGGGGAAAAAAAAAACCGTCTGAATCGCTTTAACCTTGAATACAAAGTAGCAGGAAGCCTGCAGGTTTAATTCAAACAAACCCAGGAATGGAACTCGGATAGAACTTTAATATGCTATTGAAAAATGGAGATGAGCGAAAAGTTAATATGTTTCATGTAAATGTATTCGTCACCATTATTGATTCAGAACATTCATTGTAAATCTACTCTGGGGGTTTCTCATAGCTGCGAACGTGGCCTCTCTTCAGGAGAGTGTGCTTTGCTTCAGCACATGGCAGACGAAGGCTTCATTCATTTAGTGCTGAAGAGGGCCAGAAAGTCGTGTGTACACAGAGCCCCGGCCTCTGGCTCAGTGGGTTGGAGCATCATCCTGAAACAGAAGGGTTGGGAGTTCGATTCCCGGTCAGGACACGTGCCTAGGTTTGGTCCCTGGTCAAGGTGAGTGTGGGAGGCACATGATGGATGTTTCTCTCTCTCTCTCCCTTTCTCTCTGGAATCAATAAATATATATTAAAAAATTTTAAAAAATCAAGGCAGAACTTTACTTTGCTAAGGAAGTAGCTTATGTTTCTAACACGTCCGTTTTGTATATAAAAGTAAACTAATGTTTGTCTTTAAATTTACCAACAGTATTAAATGTCATCAGGGAAAGATAGCCTAACCTGGAATCGAGAGTAAAATGAACGAATTAAAACATGACCTAAGGAAACCGTTCAAGGCCACGTGAAATGAAAAATGCTCATTGATAAAAGACCCTTTTTCTTAAAACATGACAGTCGTTCATATTCACTTGTATCACTTGTAAGTGTCAATTCCTTTATGTTGGTTCATCAGGCTTATGTTTAATTGAAAATGTAATAAGACATTACTTTTGGAAAAAAGAAAAGACATGGACAAGAGCTTGATGATGGCGGTGGTGGGGGGGGGGTAGAGGGGAGGGAGAGGCCCAGAGGAGACTAGTCGTGGGGGTAGGAGACTTGATTTTGGGCGGTGAGCGCGCGATGCAGTGCACAGGTGATGCATTTCGGAATTCTACACTTGGAACCTGCGCGGTTGGCCCTGGCCAGGTGACTCGGTTAGAGCATCGTCCCGATGCGCCAAGGTTGTGGGTTCAACCAGTGAATGCATAAATAAGTAGAACAGCAAATCAGTGTTTCTCTCTCTCTCTCTCTCTCCCTTCCGCTCTCTCTAAAATCAACAGCAACAGCAAAGAAACCTGGATGGTTTCATTAACCACTGTTACCCCAACCAATTCAATTAAAAAAACAAACAAACAAACACTTTTTTTTTTTTTTTTTTGGCAAGGAACAATGAGCTTGGGTCAGAAGTTTAAAAACCCAGGAAGACCAAGATACTTAATGAGGTAGCCGTGTGCTTAAAAGCATCATGGGTGAAATGCATTACTTCGAATTGGACGTGGACCTGACTGTAATAGGCTTTTCCCTGCTTGTTGCTTCTGAATAGCTGTTGAGAACCTTCTCAGGAAACGTGAATTACTCCCCTGGCCCGGTCTGGGGAACGTGCCTCTCCGCAGGAAGGAAGAGGCCAGAGGGCGGCGAGGTCTCTTTGGGCGTGGTCATCTCGGGGAGCGCAGAAGGCTGCTGGAGCACCCAGGTGTCAGGTGTACAGGTGTCCCCGGGCGCGCCTCTGGATGGGGGCATGCACTCCTGCGCGTCGGTCTGTCTATATGGCTGGAGCGGTTTGCTTATCATCCACACCCACAGGTCCATGTGTCGTGAGGCGCGTTGTCTGTAGCGGGACCCCCAACCCTGATACGTTTCCTGATTAGGATAAACCCCTTCGTCTCTCTGGCGTGGGCATCAGCACAGCTGAAGGACGTGTCCAGGAGAGAAGAGCTTCCCTGCTGCTGGTCACTGGTGCTTGCCCGCGTGTTTCCTCGGGCTCCTCAGTGGGTGACCCAGAAGTGCTGACTGGGCAGCATGCCCCATAGCCGGCAGCGTGTTCTGTCTGTCTGGACACATGAAGGGTGTGATCAGCACACAGTGGGTCTCACAGCAGTCACGTGGTGAAGCTCAGAGCCTGTGGTGCCAGCGTCGTCCCCCAGAAAACTACCATACCTTGGGCCAGGCCCCGAGCTGGGTGATGAGTTGGCAACAAAGAAGCACCAGGGGTGGTCTCACCTTCAAGAAGCGTAGCATCTAGATGAGGAAATGGTTTGAGTTGGAAAAATCTCAACAGCCCTCTGTTGCAGACCCTGCGCCTGCGCGGGGTCCATCTCTGTGGCCGCAATGAACAAAGTCACACAGAAGTCCTGTGGAGGAAATGAACAGCATGGCCGCTCTCCGAGAGAGAGTGCCCCGACCCCTGCCCGGACAGGCTTTTATTGCTTTTCTGGGCACATTACATGAGGATGGTCCTCATTTACTATGCAGTAGGTGGTTACCTTTTACAGATAACAAAGGAAAGAATGTTGCTAGTTACTTCAAAGAGAAGGATGTTGCAGATCCAGGGAAAAGTGGTTGAACTGGTTACACTCCATACTTGGGAGGTTTAGCTCAGACTAGAGGAACTTAAAGATACATAGTAAACATTTGCTGCCTCAATTCAGGGTGAAGGAGTTTTAGCAAAAAGCAAGTCTCCTAGCAGCCTAGGTACAGTGCAGGCCAGATTCCCCACGGGAGAACCCGTCCGTGGGCGTGGGTCCTGTGTGCGGGACCTCGCTCCCCACTGGGGGCTGGGCTACATTTCCCACGCCACGCCAAAACGGTTCCCTACAGCCATCAAGTATTAAAAGGGTAATAGAAGATAATTAGAGGAACTGGCTGCCGGTTAGAACTCAGAGTCAGGGAGTGAATTGGGTTACAGTTTTTTATTTAGAAAGATGAAAGGAAGACGATGCGGCCCTGGTGCCATTTGTACCCACCAGCTCACAGCAGACCTGCAGGGCCAGTGGAGGGCACGTCCCTTCCAGAAGCGACAGGTCATTGGCCCCGGTTGCCAGGGTGGGACTTGCCAGAGCTCGCACAGGGCGCTCTGCGTCCACCTGCATGCAGAGGGTTGCTCTTCGCTTGGGGGCCTATTCGCACTGCAGGTGACGTGGGGAAAGACCGCCGCTGCCAGCGAGAACGGGGCTCAGCCTGCCTGTTGGACGGACGGCCCTTGGGCAGGTGGGTTGCTCAGTGGAGTCCTTATAGCTCCGTGGACCGACATAAAGCAAATCCAAGAAGCAAGAAAAGCACAAAGTCCGAGGGTCTAGGAGTAAATCCAACTGTAGACGGTTTGGGGAGCAAGGAGTGGAGATGGTGGGGACACCCACTGGTGCTTGAATCTCGTCTCCCGCCAGTGCTTGAGCACTGCCAGCATCGGGAGGTGGGCGGCAGCCCTGCCTGTCCGCGGAGCAGCTTCTGAGACGTCCTTCCTGGTGCTACCTCAGTAACCATCCCCTGACCCCAAGGGGCTCTAGGGACTCCTTTTGTCCGAGCGCTGACCTGATCACCTGGTGCTTACGGTCTGGAAAAGAGGGGGTACTCTCAAAGCAAGAGCGTCTTCTGTCCCTGGCTGGGTGGCTCAGCTGGTAGGAGCATCGTCCTGTACACCAGGAAGTTGGGGGTTCGATTCCCAGTCAGAGCTCGTGCGGGAGGCAGCTGATTGATATTTCTCTCTCACATCAATGTTTCTCTCTCTCTCTCCCCCTTTCTCTCTCTAAAATCAAGAAACATGTTCTTGGATGAGGATTTTTTTAAAAAAGAGGAAAAGGAAGGCCTTTGGTCTCGTGGCCCGAGCGGTTTAAGCAGAGTGTTCTGGGTGGCGGACGCGGACCAGGGAGGAGGGTCAGGGCGAGTCCTCACTGAGAAGAACAGGGACGGTGACCAGTGACGTGCCTGATGTATGTTTGGCTGTGTCGGCCGTTTAAGTCCCTTTATTCATGATGAGTCTCGCGGATTTCATAGCCTCCGGTGTGTGAAGGTAGCCGAAAGCATCTACCATTCAGACGGAACGGTGGCTGTCCTCCGTAGTCTGTTCTTGACGAGAGCGGTCTGACATCCGGCTTCGAAATTTCTGCCGCCTGGAAAACGCCTCCCTGCCTCACGCACTTCCTTTGCCCTGGAGTCTTCATGTTCTCCTAATAGAAAAAAGTCGTTAAGAAAAAAAAAAAAAATCTCATACGCGGAGGTCGCTCTAATATAAGAAAAGTAATAAATGAAGTGTCTCTAGATTCCAAATGCGTCTTCTTTCCGAAAGAAGGCAATTACTGCTATAAAGACATAGCGTTAGAAAAATTATTATGGCTCAGAAGTATGTGATGTGCCTGTCTGTGGCACAGTTAATTTTAAAAGTATTACCAGGCATACAAGTCATAAGACTAAAATGCTGAACTGTACTAATTGAAAGTGAAATTAATGTGCTATTCTGAGGAACTGCCTGTACTTATCCAGGTTTTTAAAATTGTAACTTATAGGCTATTAGTTATCAGATTTTCTTTCAAATGTCCAGCCGCTTTTAATGAAGAATATCACTCATGGGCCTTGTCTTGGCTCTCTGAATTCTTTTATGCTGTGCAGTAAGGAATGGTAATATTGGAACTTCTCTATTTTACCCTGATTTTCTGTGCATTAAATTGTCGTGGGTTTCAATTTTTATTAAAATACAAAGGTTCTGATTAGGAATGAAAAGACGGTGCAAAGGCGTCAAATTTGATTGTTTCGCTGTGTTCACTTTGATAAACAATTGATAGAAAAATTGATCAAGATCGATTTAAGATAGCACTGTGTGGGCACAGTATGATGTGATGACTGATAGAAATTTTTTTTTTAATTTGTTTATTTTTAGAGAGAGGGGAAGGGAGAGAGACAGAGAGGGAGAGAAACAGCAATGTATGGTTGCCTCTCACATGGCCCCCACTGGGGACCCGGCCTGCAACCCAGGCATGTGCCCCGACCGGGAATCGAACCGGGACCCTCTGGTTCCCAGCCTGCGCTCAACCCACTGAGCTACACCAGCCAGGGCGTGATAGAAATTTTTTAAATCAGTTACACTGATTGTTGGCAGACTGACGTCAGGAGAAAGCGTGAAATGGTCTGCCCTTCTTCCACATGTGGTATTGTTACCAAGCACAGGTCTTGATGTTTCTGCACCCTCCTCCCGCTATGTGAGGGATAGATGTGTATTATGGTGCCCCCAACCAGCATGGCTCAGTGGGTTGGGCGTCGTCCTGCAAAGCGAAAGGTCGCCGGTTCGATTCCCGGTCGGGGCACATGCCTGGGTTGCAGGCCAGGTCCCCCGGCAGGGTGCATGTGAGAGGCAACTGATCAATATTTCTCTTGCACATCGATGTGTCTCTTCCTCTTTTTCTCCCTCCTTTCCCCTCTCTAAAAGTAAATTAAAAACAATAACATCGAAGGTAGAGAATTTTAACAGCAGCAAGAGAAAAAAAATTTTCACACAGGAGGAAACTTCCACAGACCATAAGCAGATTTCTCAGCAGAAACCAGGCTAGCCAGGAGACAGCAGGAGGGTATATTCAAAGGTGTGAAGGAACAAAACTGCCAGCCAAGGATACTTCACCTGGCAAAGCTGTCCATCAGAAATAAAGGAAATAGGAAGGTTTTCTTAGACAAAAGCTGAGGGAGTGTATCACCACTAGACCTGCCTTATAAGAAATGCTGAAGTTGCCCTGGCTGGTGTAGCTCAGTGGATTGAGCGCGGGCTGGGAACCAGAGGGTCCCGGTTCGATTCCCGGTCAGGGCACATGCCTGGGTTGCAGGCCAGGTCCCCTGTGAGGGCCATGTGAGAGGCAACCATACATTGCTCTTTCTCTCCCTCTCTGTCTCCCTCCGTGCCCCTCTCTCTAAAAATAAATAAATAAAATCTTTAAAAAAATTAAAAAAAAGAAATGCTGAAGAAAGTTCTTCAAGCTATAATGAAATGACAATAATTAGTAACATGGAAGCATAGGAAAATATGAAACACATTGGCAGAAAGAAGTGTGTGGTCAAGTTCAGAATAATACGATACTGTAATATGGCGGTGTGTTAATCACTTAACTCCCACATAAAGGTTAAAGGGCAAAAGTATTAAAAATACCCGAAGCTAATAATTCGTTATGAGTACACAGGACAAAAGATATATATTGGGACGTCAGAAACAAATGTTGGGAGGAGGCATGAAAGAGTTTTTGTATGTGATTGAATTTAAGTTGATACCAGCTTAAAATAGGCTATTATATCTGTAAGATGTTTTCTGTGAGCCTCCTAGTAACCACAAAGCAAAAACCCACATTGGACACACAAAAGCAAAGAGAAGGGAATTGAAGCATACCATGATGAAAAATAAAACATTTGCAAAGGAACAAAGGGAGACAGCAAGGGAGGAAGACAGGAACAAGGGAACTAAAAATAAAAAAAAAAAACAGCCAAAAATAAGAACTAATAAGATGGCATTAGTAAGTTCTTACCTAGTAATAATTACTCTAAATGTAAATAGATTGAAATGTCCAATGAAAAGCATAGAGTGAGCCCTGGCTGGTGTGACTCAGTGGATTGAGCATGGGCTATAAACCAAAGGGTCACTGGTTTGATTCCCAGTCAAGGCACATGCCTGGGTTGCGGGCCAGGTCCCCAGTAGGGGGCGCACAAGTGCAACCACACACCTATGTTCCTCTCTCCCTCTCTTTCTCCCTCCCTTCCCCTCTCTCTAAAAGTAAATTTTAAAAAATCTTTATAAAAAAGAGCATGGAATGGATGAATGAATATTAAAGGGAGACCCAACTATATAAATAATAAAGCCAGCAAGTGACTCACTTCAGCTTTAAGGACGTGCATAGGCTGAAAGGGAAGGGCTAGAACACAACATCCCGTGTAAATAGAAACCAAAAGAGACAAAAGCGTAGCTATACACTGTATCAGACAAAGTAGACTGCAAGTCAAGAACTGTCACAGGAGACAACGTCATTATATAAATAAAGGGATCAAGTCGTCAAGAGGATATGACAATTGAAAATATATATGCAGCCAACAGTGGAGCACCTAAATATATTAAGCAAATCCTAACAGAACTGAATGGAAAAACCGACACCAATACGATCATAGTGAGGAACCTTAGAACCCTACTTTCTTTCTTTCTTTTTTTTTAAGATTTTATTTATTATTAGAGAGAGGGGAAGGGAGGAAGAAAGAGAGGAAGAGAAACATCAGTGTGTGGTTGCCTCTCGTGCGCCCCCTACTGGGGACCTGGCCCACACCCCAGGAATGTGCCCTGACTGGGAATCGAACTGGCGACCCTTTGAATCGCAGGCCGGCGCTCAATCCACTGAGCTACACCAGCCAGGGCAGAACCCCACTATCAACAATGAATGGATCATCCAGACAGAAAATCAGTAGGGAAACATTGGACTTGAGTTAAGTCCATGTGGACCTAACAAACATGCGTAACGACTAAGACAAACCTGACTTAGAGCGGACGGATTCACTTAGAGCAAAGGCACTAACAGACGTACACATAACATTCCGTCCGTCAGCAGCAGACGGCACATTCTTCTCAAACACAAATCTAACCTCCTCCACGATAGATCATGGACATATAACAAAGCAAGTTTTAGAAAACTTAAGAAAATGGAAAGCATGCTAGGAATTTTTTCTGAACACCATGGTATAAAACTAGAAATCACAGGGGAAACTGGAATATTCAGAACGCTCATGTTCTCATACATGCGTACATATGTACATGCATGTATAGTACACCGTTACTCATGCACACATACACATAGTTATATGCGTACATGCGTAGATAGGCAGCCTGTCCAGGCAGGACCCTTCAGGAGCTCATGTCTGACGGGTGTGTGTTCTTCATGACCAGTTCCCTTTTGTGTGTAGAACTTAGTTCTGTCTTGTCTTCTGAAATCCCTGCACCTCCAAATGCACCAAGGCATGGGAGACTAAAGAGAGCACCTTTTCCGATAACCTGGGAGATAATCTACCCCCGCTTTCGTGCAATGAGAGGAATGCGTTAAATATTTTAAATGTGCTTTCTAAATGCTGCTACGTGATCTTTTGTAAAGTGCTGTTGGTATCCTGGGCCTCCCTCCCTAGGAAAGGGAAATGGGCATTTTATTCCAGATAGTCACGTGCCGTAGTGACTACATGCTAATTTAAATGTCACCCTCATGCAAATTCTAAGTCACTTCACACAGAGCCAAACCTGGAAGCACTGAATCTAGTGAAACCAGAGCTAGAACCCAAATGCTTATGCCTCCTGACTAATGGAATCTGAAAGCTGCCAGATGACAAGGGATGGGTAATATCCTGTGATAATAAGCAAATGAACCAAATGATTGTAGGGGAAGGAGAAGGAAAAAAAAATACCTAGGGAATCTGCAGAGGCCAGTTAATAAGGAAAAAGCCATAAAATGACCCGACCAATTGAGATAATGGCAGCGACCGAGGGAAAGCACCGGTGTGGCTGGCGAAGGTTGGCAGGCAGCCGGCACGTCAGAGTGAGCGACAGCTGGGGTGCGGGGGACGATGCGGAAGGACAGGCTCGTAAACGAGCGAGTGAGTAAATCTGTCAGATGATGAATGAGCTGACGATCCACATCGGACAGCTGACAGCGGAGAACGCCTGCATTCCTGAAACCAAGAGGCTCTGAAATGCGATTTTAGATGCATGAAAAAGGGTCACGAAGCTAATAAATCGCAGGGCTCAACATGCTTTGGTAAGTGTTAATGACGTAACAAAACTCCCAGGAAAGACACAAGATTATAGGTAATGGGCTCTATTATATTAATAGTGACTTGCGGTGTATGCCTGCCACTTGCTGGCTGTTACCATCCTCATTCCTGGGGATTTTCACCTGTAAAGTGGGAATAATGGTAATGGTACCTTTCATCTTTCTGTAGCAGATCATTTGAGGATGAAAGTCCTATGGAAGACTTAGAAATGTACCTGGCACATTTTCAGTGACAAAGAAATGACTGTTAGATGCTGCTTGATATTCTTAAATACGTTTCTAAAACTTCGGCATCTGTATCCTCCTCGGAGTGTAATTTTATCTCACACACCCTCGGTGTTTAAATCAGTATATGGAGCATCCTAAAGACGTCACGTCGGTTCTATAAATGAAATACTGATGAGTTTCCTTATCTCTTACTGAATAGTAATAAGGGTTGAAAACTTTTTCAGGAAGGGGCTTATGTATCCATAAGGGTGGTTTTTTCCCCCATTTTTCAGAGTTTAGTTTTCAAACTTGAGAAACAACAGAGTTAAATTTAAATTCCTGTTTATAGTCAATTCACAAAAAAAAAAAAACTAAGATTAAAAGGAAAGTAATGAAATTAAAATCCAAGAACCCTGACAGTCAAAACATCAAAAATTCTTTGAGGAGAGTTGTAAGTACATTAATCACTGATATTACAGGTTAAGATAAAACAGAGAGTGTGAATAGAGGATTTATCTTAAAAAGGACCATAGCAACATAAAGAAGGGTTTTTAGACCTAAGTAGCGACCTTATGCAAATATATTTAAAAGTTTAGATAAAATGGCTAGTTTTCATAAATAATATGAGGAGCCAGAATTAATACAAGAAGAAATAGAAAACTGAAATAGAGACATACGCATTAAAGGACTCAGATCTAAAATCTCTCTGTTCCCTGGTAGACATCAGGCTTAGTTATGCGGGTGAATTTGAGCAACACTTTCAGAAATAGTGATAGAAAAACAGGAGAAAACTACGCGATTTATTTTCTTAATCTGATTTAACAAATAGCAAAACTAGATTTTTTTTTTAAAGATTTTATTTATTTTTAGAGAGAGGAGAAGGGAGGGAGACAGAGAGGGAGAGAAACAGCAACGTGTGGTTGCCTCTCACATGGCCCCCACTGGGGACCCGGCCCGCAACCCAGGCATGTGCCCTGACTGGGAATCGAACCCGGACCCTCTGGTTCCCAGCCCGCGCTCAATCCACTGAGCTACACCAGCCAGGGCCAAAACTAGATTTAAAAAAGTAGAAGAGAGAAAGTTATAAGCCAATTTCACTAATGAGCAAGATGGCCAAAAAAAAAAATCACATAAAATTGATTCTAGAGACTTATCTTAAAATGCATTATAACTTAAATACACTTTATTTTAGGGGAAAAAGATTGAATTAACTTTTTAAAAAAGATTTTATTTATTTTTAGAGGGGAAGGGAGAGAGAAAGAGAGGGAGAGAAATATCCATGTGTGGTTGCCTCTCACATGGCCCCCACTGGGGACCTGGCCTGCAACCCAGGCATGTGCCCTGACTGGGAATCGAACCGGTGACCCTTTGGTTCACAGCCCACGCTCAGTCCACAGAGCTACACCGGCCAGGGCTAGATTAACTTGAAATCCACCAATTCCCTATATTAAAAAATTAAAGATGAGAAGCCATATGATTTTTCTCAACAAATATTGCAAAAGCATTCAATCAACTTCATAATATAAAAACAAATCGTAGGAAACACAGGCAGGAAGACACTCCTTTAACCTGGTAGGGTGTATGCACAGAAAACCCACAGCATATGCTATACTAAACTTTGTAAATGTTTGAAATTAAATTGGGAGCAAAACAGGAATGCCTGCTGTTCTCCCTGCTATTCAGTTTTGTCCTGGCGACGCTAGCCAATGCCATCAGCCAAGAAAAGAGTAAATCACGAGTATAAGAATTAAAAAAGAAAAAAAAAACATGGTTATGTTTATTCACACACTGTGCATCTCCGTAGGAAATTTAGGAAAATCTACAGACTGTTAGAACCAATCAGAAGATTAGATATGATCAAGTTACAAAAACAAGTTAACTTTCCATGTAATAGTACAAACCAATTTAAAATTGTCATTAAAAAATTTAATTAAGCCCTGGCTGGTGTGGCTCAGTGGATTGAGCGTGGGCTGGGAACCAGAAGGTCCGGGTTCGATTCCCCGTCAGGGCACATGCCTGGGTTGCGGGCCGGGTCCCCAGTGAGGGCCATGTGAGAGGCAACCATGCATTGCTGTTTCTCTCCCTCTCTGTCTCCCTCCCTTTCCCTCTCTCTAAAATAAATAAATGAAATGTTTAAAAAAAAATAATTAAAAGTTAAAATACAATGTAATAAAAGATACAAAAGACCTTCATTGAGGGGCATATACAAATCTCGATGACATGAAGAAAGAGCATATTCCAGGCAGGGAAGTTGGGTGTGAGAAAAATGACATCCTTCTAAACGAACCCCTACACTAAACTAAATGCAATTCCTATCAAAGTCAAAGTCTTAGAGGGATTTTTTTTTTTTTTTTTGCAAAACTTCATAAGCTGCTCCTAAAATTCGCACAGGAGAGTAAAGATCCCAGGGTACAAGCCAGTTTTGAAGTAGATCTGTAAGTGGGACTAACGCACCAGGTCCTGAGATTTGTCACAGTGCCATAATGCTTCCAATGGCGCGGTGCTCGCGTGGGGTGAGCCCGATAGGCCCGTGGAACGTGGTGAACACGCAGGAGCAGGCCCACCGGGAACATCGGCATCTGGGCCGTTGCAGGAACGATGTTACTGACATCGGTTCCATCGGGACGGACAGCTCTTGCACCCAAGTCAGGTGTGCAGCCGGCCTTGCACGAGAGAAAAAATGAGGAAGGATGTGTCACACACAAGATGTGGAAGTAAATTCCGTGTAGGTCGAAGATTTACATTTGACAAGTGAAACACAACAAAGAGCCTAATGAAAAGATACCGACCAAGAAAAATAGAAGAGCTAGTAATACTTTCTGCCTCAGTGATTGGGTGAAAGTGGACGGCGAGTGTGCGCTCAAGAGAGGGTTAGCGGACAGGATATTCTGAATTCCGACACGTTCATAAGTAAGAGGCAAAGGATTCAGTAGGAAATGAGGCATAAACTCCGGTCCCAAACAGCTGGCTGCAAGGTCACGTTCCTCTGCCCCTGCCTCTGCCACCTCCATTCCTCATGGGCTCAAATTTCACAATTTTATTTAATTTTTTTCTGGGGGTTACATCCATGTCACGAGGTAATGGGACTGTATTAAAATTTTTTAAAAATTTCATTACCGTTACACATTTATGTGTTGCCCTTTTTTATTTGCCAGGAGATAGACTACTGTCTTCTTCTTCTTCTTCTTTTTTTTAATGTATTTATTTAGAGAGAGGGGAAGCATAGGGAGAGAGAGAGAGAAACACCGATCAGTCACCTCTCACACAAGCCCTGACCAGGAATCGAAGCCACAACCTTTGTGGGACAGTGCCCAATCAACTAGGCCACACTGGTCAAGGCTAGACTGTCTTCTAATGCAGCATTTTTTTTTTTAAGATTTTATTTATTTTAGAAGGGAAGGGAGGCAGAGAAACCAATGTGTGGGTGCCTCTCACGTGGCCCCCACTGGGGACCTGGCCTGCAACCCAGGCATGTGCCCTGACTGGGAATCGAACCGGCAACCCTTGGGTTTGCAGCCTGTGCTCAATCCATTGAGTTACACCAGCCAGGGCCACAGCTGTATGCTTTTTTACTTCCACTGTTGTTTACCTCCGTAACATCAAATACTATACTTAAATCTCAGTTTCTTAATTCATCAACGAGAGACACTCTGTCTTCACATCTAATTTTGTAAAATGAATAAATTACTTTGGTTTCTCTCCTTTTTTTTTCTTTTTATGGAATTTATTGGGGTGATACTGGTTAACAAGATTACACAGGGTTCAGGTGCACAGTTTTATAGCCCACCGTCTGTACACCGTACAGTGAGCTCACCACCCCAAGTCCAGTCTCCTTCCATCAACATCTATCCTCCATGACCTCCTCCACTTCCCCCAGCTCCTCCCCGGCAGTCCCACACTGTTGTCCATGTCTGTGAGCAGTCTCTCTTTTTTTTTTTTTCCCCCTCAATCCCTCCACCTCCTCCAGGCCCCCTGTCCCTCTCTGTCTATGATTCTGTCGCTCTTTAGCTTGTTAGTTCATTTCGTTCATGAGATTCTTTCTCCGACTGGCTTATTTCACCTGACATAACGCCCTTGACTTGAAAAGTAGTGTAAAATCATAAGTCATTTATAGCTTGGTTGGTGGTGGTGCATTTCCTAACACAAGAACCCGTGGGGATGTCTGTGGCCAGGGACAAGAGCATCTTCAGTGTCTACGGGGGAATGGAAAACGGCCCCCGTTCGTTTACTCTGGGTTGGCGCGCTACGCTCTCCCCTTTGCCTGGCTGTGAATTTATTGTGTTATCCCCGAAAAGCGTGTCGTGTCAGAGGAAGCTGCAGCGTTGCCTTCCTGTCTCTGGCAGCTGGGGGACGTTTCCAATTGGTGCTGTCACTGGTGCTGCGAGTTTACACCTGCCAACAGGTGCCGTGCACGCCAAGTTACAAAGCCCGAACGCGTGTGCGCGTGGCCGAGGCTAATCTGTGTGCCGTGTCGCCCGGGCACGCGCCCGATGAAGCCGCTCCGTGTATTTCGATCGCCACGTTCATTGGGATTTCACAGTCCGACTCGTGTGCGGTGTCTGCAGCGGGGTGGACATGAAACCCAGCCAGCTCATTTCGCTGCATCGACCTCGGGGGACCTGTGTCAGGATTTCACGCTCTCCTGGCGTTTCCTTGGGAAGGGGGGGCAGGTTTTGCAGAGCATGTGGGGG
>PVJI01024998.1:0-21102 GCA_004026765.1 Micronycteris hirsuta | reverse complement strand
AAGGAAGGAAGGAAGGAAGGAAGGAAGGAAGGAAGGAAGGAAGGAAGGAAGGAAGGAAGGGAGAGAGAGAGAAAGAAAGAGGAAGGGAGGGAGAG
Source organism: Micronycteris hirsuta (assembly GCA_004026765.1). Taxonomy (NCBI): domain Eukaryota; kingdom Metazoa; phylum Chordata; class Mammalia; order Chiroptera; family Phyllostomidae; genus Micronycteris; species Micronycteris hirsuta. Next base: position 21,007 of record PVJI01024998.1, on the reverse strand, counting down.
AGAAGAAGGAAAGATTTCAGTGACAAGTTACTTTGAAATGTTGGTTTTTCTCTAATCTTTCCTGAAATATTTACAAGTAAATAAGTAGAAGCTACTAAAATTTAAGAATTTTTATTCTGTGTTAGGAAAAAAACAAATTGCAATGTAAGTTGATTATTTAGAACTTAAGACTCGTTTTTCCATGGAGATTTTTTTTTAAGTTATAATGGTAGTTAGATTTCCAGGCTAGTTAATAAAAAGTCCTTTAATAACTGCTGATCTACTTTACTATGAGACTGAAGTTAGCGTCCTGGAAGCAAGAAATGCTGGGGAAGATGAGGAGGAGAAGGAAAAGAAAAAAGGAAAACTCCTTTTTCTTTCCTCCATGCAACTTTTTGAAATAGAAATACTTAGAATCATCTCAGATTCCAGGGCCACTCTCTATAATCCATAAGAATAGCTTCCAACAGCCTCATGACTCTGTGTGGGCCTCCACTTAAACCTGCCCTTTGTACTTATTCCACCAGGTTTAGGCATTGCTTCTCTCTGTGCCTGTCAGAGCAACAAGAGACAGAGCTTCCCACGGGGGCACTTATAATGCTGAGAGCACATGGTATTTGAAATCAGAACTGGTTTCAGCTATTGGGTACAATTCATACTAAATTTAGAATCTTGGTTCCAAATCAAGCTCTCTGATTCTGTTTAGGTATCAAAAACAATGTGGTAAATAATTTTAACATCACAGGATTGAGGTGAAAACTTAATGGAAAAATCATTGATTAACATTGTTAATATTATCTAGTTTTATATTTTTTAAAAGCTGATTGAATCAAATTATCTAAATACGTGAGTTTCTAAAGAGCTTCTTCTAAAGATTAAAAGGCATGGGTTTACCTGATTAAAAAAATTAAAGCAAAATAAATACCAAATTAATGGAAATTTAAGAATAAAATTAAGGGAAGCAAAAAAAAAGTTAAAAGGTATTTTCAGTCATTAAGACCCTTCCAGGGACTAGACCACTGTAGTTACTAAATTTTTCCATGCATAAAATTGAACTGATTGTACCTGCTCCTTGCTTACCTACCTGCCAACATTATGAGGAACAGTTTGTAAATGTTTATTAAAGTACTTGACACCCTTAATAGTAACTGTGTTGTGTTATTATTTACTATTCAAGTTTATTTGACTTCACATTTAAAACCAGATGTCTAAGAAATCAAATAAAATATAACATATTTTATTCCTCTTTAATATTAAAACCTGTATTTTCAGTTTGATAGCATACATTGTTACAAAATGTTTCTGATAGTTTAACACTTATTTGTATGAGTTAGTACTTTAACCAGGGGCAAAGTTGCCATCAAACTGGGTAAGTAAAAATTATGCTTCTATTAAGTAGAACACTAAGTCCTGTCCCAAGGAAATATGGACACTTTATTTCCATTCTTCCTGATACTTTTTGTCATCTTAAGAAAAAAATAATAGAGAAATGGTGGTATGCTTAGGAAAACTTGGTCTCTTGTGGGAGAAGAGAGAAAATCCAAACTGGTCTGTAAGCTAATAGAACCAAGAAATGAAGGAAAAAGAGTGATTTTCCAAGATCACTAGAAATCTGTTTTAAAGCTAAGTTGAAGCAGGAAGGAAACTGTGACTTCAAATAGGGCTTTAAAGTTAAGGATCCAATCCAAACTCTATTACTGTGCAGTTCCTATTGTGATGGTAATGACATGTTGCGTGGGAAGTAGTGGTTTTACTTGGAATGGAGAAAGAAACCTGCCATGATTGATGTACCATATGAGGGTCAAACCGCAAAATCACTAACTTACTGACTGTCCAACCAAGTAAGATTGGGTTGCTTATTTTCCCAAGAATTCCAAGTTTTGTATATATGTGTGTTTTTGTGGGGCTACTTCATAAATTGAACAAGTTTCTTTGGGAAAAGAGTTGCTATAGTTAACATTAGAGTCACTTTTTGTGGGTTTATGATGAGTTACTAATCTGAATCAGAATTGGTCCACTCACCAGCCCAATGCAAGACCACCCAAGTGGTCTTCTGTGGTTTGCACTAAGTTTCCTAAATTTTAGCAACAGACTATTGAAGGTAGCTAAAGGGAGATTGTATGTCACCAATCCAAGTATTTCACAATTTAGCTTGGATTCCAAAAGAAATAAACTTGAGGCTCCATTATTTTCTGAGATTTTACAAGAACTATCAAGAGAATTAAATCTTTTTTATATTTCATATTCATTTTAACTTTTCCAAGCAAATTAAAGTGTACGAACACATTTGAAGGTGAGCCATAGCAGTAGCAAATACTTCTGAAGGATGCTCTTGGACATCCTTTCTGAATGAAATGGGGATAGAAGGTGCCAGTGTTTTTCAAAGGAACCATCATCACCAGCCTTGCTGCTGTGGGACTAGGAGAGAAATGTAAACTCAGGTTTCCCAATCCAATAGGACTGACTTTTACCAGATACCTTAAATTACTTGTAAAATGAGAGAGCCTTTAAAGGAAAAAGTCAAGATTCCATTTTACTTTCTGAAGAAAATAGCTATGCTTCAACTGAAAAATAAAAATTGCTAAATATAAAATAACTTGTCTTTCCAAAAGAGGGACTTAAAATCAGACCTAAGAGTCTTTTAACATTTTGCAAAATTCTTAGGAATCCCTTTTGTTCATCAGCTCTAAACACAGTTGTTTATTTTTTTTTCAGAATACACTGGTCTAGATTTTTCTAAAATACCATAACAATTTAAAACAGACACAAATATAATAAATTATAGTGGAATAAACAAGTAAGAAGTCTTTAAAAATCTAATGTCTTTACTTGATTTTAATTTTTTAGAGGCATAAAAAATAGTTAATAGAGAGCTTGTTATTTAATATTTAATGAAAAAACAATCATCTTAAATTTTTCAATTTCCTGTCAATACATGTTATATGTTGGAAAGCTTGAAAAATACTTAGTAGTTTAGATTATCCTTTGAATCCAAGGTTTCTCATCTGAATCACAGAATACTGAAAATGAGTTTAGTGACAATTTTCTCAATTTAATCAAAGATGCTACATATTAATACCATTCTCTATCATAGGAGAGAAATGAATTTATTATATACAATGCATGATTTTTAGGACTTAATGCTTAATTTTATCTTGGTGAAAACAACATGCCATCATTAGATATTGATGTCCCATTATTATTGAATATGTCCTTCTACTCTGCCTTTTTTATAGTAAAACGCTGCATCTCTGCATGTAGAACCTGTGTCAGAAGGAAAGGAGTGACATTTTGGGCATGCTTTAGTCATTGTGCCCTGCCACCTCTCCTATTCTAGTTACACCCATTAGTCTTCTTTTCCTCTCTCTGAGCAACTTAAAAACATCAAGATTCTTTTATATAAACTATTTTTACATCAATTTCATGTAAAGTTCCTATGGTCCACAGGTCAATTCTAATGACTAGATAATTTCACTCAAGCAACAAGCTTTGCCAATTTGCAAGAAACTAAGGTTTGTCTCTTCCGTAATCAGTAAACTGTGAGAACAAATGGTTCATTGTTCATGGTTGTTTGACATTGTAGAATTAAATCAGTGCAGTCACAAATAACTCATTATTGTCTATACTCCTAAAACATTAATAGTCAGTTAACCACATGAAAAAATTTTCACTCTACTGACAGATTATATTTTTGTAAAATATATATTGGTTAATGAATGCCAGTCTTGGCAATTTCAGTTCTTTTTGGGAAAGAAAGCTAAGAAAATTGGTTTGAAATATGTATAACAATAAGTCTATTGATCCTTGGACTATGGATCCAATAAAACCTATTTGCTATTGTTAGAACCAAAATGTGAAGAGGAAATATTTGGAGAGGGGAAATGAAGTGTTTAAGAGATTGTGTTTAAATCAGAGGAATATTTTTATTTAATATTCTTTTGTGAAAGGTTTGTCCATAGATGAATAAAAATGTTTGTATAGTTGATTTGGGAATATACATCACAAAAAGAAATATATAAGGACAATTCTAACTTGGTTTCACATCACAAAAGGAAATATTTTAAGGAAAATTCTAACTTGGTTTCTGTTCCATACAACTCTGGGCTATAAACAAGATGGAGCAAAGCTTCAGGGGGTGGGGTAAGGCGAAGAGGTAGAAAACAATTCCCAGTATTAACCTGAAATAAGAGAAAGTCTATGAATCACACTTTTATAACATCTGAGGAAATTGTTCCAAGAAAGTGTGTGTCCTCTTTGGAAACCTAACCTCCAGAGTCAATTTGAAAAGAATCAGCCAGAAGATCCAGTAGTTACCATGAAATCCCATCTTCATTCCCATGCAGATTCTATTGGAAAAGCCTCGTGGTTACCAATTCCCTTAATCACAAAAGGAGAAATCTCAACAGGTTTGGAAGTTTGGATAATCTGAGATTGTTGAAAGGTTTGAATCCTTCACAAAATTGCCAAATCTTCTCTTCCTATTAGATTAAATAATAGGGCAAGGGACAATAATATGCCCTCTTTCTAGTAAAATTCTCTCTTATTAAAAGGCAGAAATTTTACTATGCTATGAAAAAGTTAGTTAAGGGAAAGACTACTTAACTGCAGCTAACCTCCCAACATCTGTGTACCAAGAACTTCTTTTACAAAGATCTGTTGTTCTACAAATGTAGTCCTATATTCTACATGAGAGGAAATCAGATACCTATTAAATTTTTCCCAGGAATCCAAGAAATGTTTGTATTGTTGGACTTTCTACTTTAGAGAAAATAATAGAGACGTGAAGAGAGAATTGAGCGACACTCTAGACAAATGACCTGACTTTCTAATACACAATGTAAGTAACTCATTCTTTCTATTGGGGAACCAGCAAGGCTAAGCAAAAGCTGTGGGTGACTTCATGTCATTGAGAGGTCAAAGGAGAAAAAACTTATAAAGGATATCGTGAGAGAAGAGAGATTATTTAAGATGCAAAAATCAGTAGAATGATCATCTTATAAACAGTACTTCAATTGCACTTTCATTTTACATAGAAATACATAACTAAAAATTTAAGTGAACATGAATTTAAAAATTAGCTTTTTTTTTAAGGATTTATTTTCAGAGAGAGGAGAAAGGAGGGAGAAAGAGCAATGTATGGTTGCCTCTCACATGGCCCTCACTGGGGACCTGGCCCGCAACCCAGGCATGTGCCCCAACCAGGAATCGAACCAGGACCCTCTGGTTCCCAGCCCGTGCTAAATCCACTGAGCTACACCAGCCGGGCTAAAAATTAGTTTTATAAGCTTGTTTTAGGTTTCATTTTATTTAAAAGACTGTGAGAAAAAAAGCATCTACTTGGATAAGAGTACTTACATAGTTATTCTAAAGTCATTGTTATCTGTTATTCAGAAGTATTTGGTAAATTTATTTGTAATTTCAGAAAACATATAAAGGAATAAGTCCTTTAATATTGTTGTTATAAAAAAACAAAAAACATAACTCCACCTAATTAATATAACTCATTTGTTTCTACAGTTTGTCATGTAGATTCATATTCAGGCTTTAATTAAAATGGATTTACATCAGAAACAGAGTTTCAGAGTCAGAGCTGAAAGCAACTTTTAAGTTTATGAAATAATACCTATAGCCTTAGAAAGAGTACCATTCCTTTGATAATATTTTAAGGAGCAAAGGTGCTCTGTTTATGAAAATTATTTAAGCAAAGTGTTAATTTGTAGATTTCATTGCCCACATTTGCAAAAAAAAGTTATTAAAAAATAGGTTAATAGGGAATAACAGAAGTCAGACATTTGTTCTTTTATCTTCAGTTTACTAGAATCTTCATGTTGATAAAATGGGAATAACTAAGAACCGATGTTTTTCTTTTATTTTTAAGTATATTTTATTGATTATGCTATTCCAGTTATCCAAATTTTCTCCCTTTGCCCCCCACTCCCCTTCCCTCTAGCAATCCCCACCTCTTAGTTCATGTCCATGGGTTGTGCATATAAATTCTTTGGCTTCTCTATTTCCTATACTGTTCTTAATATCCCCATCTATTTTGTACCTATCCATTATGCTTCTAAATACCTGCACCTTTCCCCCCATTCTCCCCATTACCCCTCTCAACTGATAACCTCCAAATGATCTCCATATCTATGATTCTGTTCCTGTTCTGGTTATTTGCTTAGGTTTTTTTTTTGTTGTTTTTTTTTTTTTAGATTCAGTTGTTGATAGTGTGACTTTATTGTCATTTTACTATTCGTAGTTTTGATCTTCTTCTTTTTCTTAAATAAGTCCCTTTAATATATCATATACTAAAGTCTTGGTGATGATGAATGTCTTTAGCTTTATTTTGTCTGGGAAGCACTTTAACTGCTCTTCCATTCTAAATGATAGCTTTGCTGGATAGATTAATTTAGGTTGTAGGTCCTTGTTTTTCATTATTTTGAATACTTCTTGCTAGTCCCTTCTTGCCTGTAAGGTTTCTTTTGAGAAATCAGCTGGTAGTTTTATAGGAACTCCTTTGTAGGTAGCTCTCTGCTTTTCTCTTGATTTTTTAAAATATATTTTATTGATTATGCTATTACAGTTGTCCCATTTCCCCCCCCTTCTTCCCCTCCATCCCCACTGCCCCCATTCCACACCCTTTAGTTTTTGTCCATAGGTCATACATATAAGTTCTTTGTCTTCTACATTTCCTATGCTATACTTAACCTCCCCCTGTCTGTTTTCTACCTACCGTTTATGCTACTTATTCTCTGTACTTTTTCCTCCTCCCTCACCCTCCCACTTCCCTGTTGATATCCCTCCATGCCTTATATAAATCCCTTTAACATTTCATATAATAAAGGCTGGGTGATGATGAACTCCTTGAACTTGACCTTATCTGCGAAGCACTTTATCTGCCCTTCCATTCTAAATGATAGCTTTGCTGGATAGAGTATTCTTGGATGTACGTCCTTGCCTTTCATGACTTGGAATACTTCTCCCCAGCCCCTTCTTGTGTGCAAGGTCTCTTTTGAGAAAGCAGATGACAGTCTTATGGGAATTCCTTTGTAGGTAACTGTCTCCTTTTCTCTTGCTGCTTCTAAGATTCTCTCCTTATTTTTAATCATGGCTAACATAATTATGATGTGTCTTGGTGTGTTCCTCCTTGGGTCCAACTTCTTTGGGACTCTCTGAGCTTCCTGGACTTCCTAAAAATCTATTTCCTTCACCAGCTTGGGGAAGTTCTCCTTCATTATTTGTTCAAAGTTTTCAATCCCTTGGTCCTCCTCTTCTCCTTCTGACACCCCTATGATTCGGATGATGGAATGTTTGAAGATGTCCTGGAGGTTCCTAAGCCTCTCCTCAGTTTTTTGAATTCTTGTTTCTTCATTCTTTTCTCATTGGATGTTTTTTTCTTTCTGCTGGTCCACTCCATTGATTTGAGTCCCAGTTTCCTTCTCATCCCTATTGGTTCCATGAAGATTTCCCCTCATTTTCTTTATATTATCCTTCATTTGTTCAAGTAATTGTGACAATCTTTCTTTGAATCCTGTGACCATCTTGATTACCAGTGCTTTGAACTATGCATCTGATAGGTAGGCTATCTCTTCGTCACTTAGTTGTATTTTTTCTGGAGCTTTGATGCGTTCTTTCATTTGGGCCATTTTTTTCTTGGTGCGCCTGTTACTTTAAGGGGCAGAGCCTTAGGTGTTCACCATGGTGGGGTAACCCAGGTCGTTGTGTTGTGACGCTGTCTGTGGGGGTGGGGCCTGAGAGAACAATGGCGCTTGCTCTGTTCTCTGCACTTCCCCAGCTACCCACAAGCAAGTTGGGCCCTTCTTTGCTGGCTCCGGGGTGAGTGGGTGGGCCCGCACAGTTCCAAGTCCCTGTGGGTCTCCCCAGTGAACTCTCCTGTGAGTTCCTCCCACTGCTGCCTCAACCCCCACAGGTGTATTCAATTGGTGGTTTGAGGCTTTATTTCCCTGTGTTGATGGGCCATGTGGTCTGTTCTACTCCCCAGCTTTTCATCCTGGTTTATCTGTGCAAGAATGAGGTACTGCCCAGTCCACCAGTCTCAACCCCAATTTCACCGCGTACGCCTGCTACATTTTGGCCAGGAGCACCCACCACAGGCCTCTCCAGGCACCTGGAGCATTGCCAGTACTGCTCCACAAACCTCGTCTTGCTGAGTGCTCTCCACCTGGCTCCACCCCACTTACCAGTCTGGATTGAATGTCTTCTTTAACTCCTTGGTTGTCAGACTTCCACTCAGTTCAGTTTTCTGCCAGATCTGACTGTTTTTGTTTTTTAAATTGTTGTTTTTCCCTCTTTTGGTTGTGCAAGGAGGCACAGTGTGTCTACCTACGCCTCCATCATGGCCGAAAGTCTCTCTTGATGTTTTTAAGATTCTCTTTTTATCTTTAACCTTTGTCATTTTAATTATGATATTCTTGGCATGGTCCTCTTTGGGTCCAACTTGATGGGGACTCCCTGTGCTTCCTGGACTTGTATGTTTATTTCCTTCATCAAATTAGGGAAGTTTATTTTCATTATTGTTTCAAATAAGTTTTCTGGCATCCCTATGATTTGGATGTTGGCACTTTTGGAGATGTCCCAGAGTCTTTTCTTTTCTCTCCTCATTTTTTGGTTCTTATTTCTTCATTCTGTATTGGTTGCCTGTTTATTTCTTCCTTACGTTCCAAATCATTGATTTGAATCCGGACTTCCTTCCCTTCACTGTTGGTTCCTTGTGGATTTTTCTTTATTTCACTTAATATAACCTTCATTTCTTCTCTTATGTATTTGTCATACTCAGTGAGTTCTCTGAGCACCCTTATCACCAGTGTTTTGAACTCTGTATCTTATAGGTTGGCTATCTCTGTTTCACTTAGTCTTTTTCTGGAGTTTTGCTATGTTCTTTTATTTCAGCCATATTTCTTTGTCTCCTCAGTTTGGTAGCCTTCTTGTATTAGTTTCTGTGTATTAGGCAGAGCTGCTTTGACTCCCTGTCTTGGCACACCTGTTACGTTGTAAGGGCCAGAGCCTTAAGTGTTAACCAGAGCAGGGCAACCACTTTCACTACCATTCTGTGATGCCATATGTGGTGGAGAGATTGGAAAAGGAATAGCGCAGTTTTCTTGGCCTTTGTCCCATTTCCAGTCACTTCACCCACTTCCCGTGTACAACTGGCACCCCTCTAGCTGTTGCCCTTGTAGTTGTTCCCAGAGTGGGTGGGTTTGCGTACATTCTAGGAAAATGGGGGCCTTTTAAGTGAATTTTCCTGAGAGACCAGCAGCTTCTTCCACCACCCAAACCTGCACTGTTTTTCACAGCCAGAAATTATGAGGCTTTATTTCCCAGCACAGGAACCCTCAGCTGAGTGTTCTGGCCTGAGGCTGGGATCTCTTGCTTCCCAGATGTCTCCCCCCAGCTTTTATCTGCCATACATGAATGTGGAACCACACGTTCTGCCAGTCACTGCTACTGCTGCCTCACCACTTCAGCCTCACTGCAGCCATACCACATCCTCTCTGCCCTAGCCCCCAGCTCCACCCCTCCTACCCATCTGAATAAATATTTCTTCTTTATGTCCTTAGTTGTCAGACTTCCATATAGCTCAATTTTCTGGTAGTTCTTGTTGGTTTTTTTGTTTGCTTGTTTGTTTATTTTGAGGTTAGTTGTGATCCTTCTTATGGTTGTGCAAGGACGCAAAGTATATCTACCTATGCCTCCAAGTTGGATGGAAGCTGTTCTCCTTTGAATTGAGAAAAACCAGAATAAGGCTAGAAACCTGAAATGTAACATAAACAATGGAACTATTTGGAAAAAAATCCTAAAAGTGATCAGTTTTAAGGATGACATTCATATTGTGGGTATATTACTAGAGAAACTGTACATATATAGTAACAATATAAAATTTACTTTGTACCTTCTTATATGGCATTCAAAGAAATATTGATAATCTCATGTTTCTTAAAATATTAATAAAATATTATTTGTTATGTTGTTCTAGAGTTTTTAAAATAATGGAACAATTCATTACAAATTACTATTAATAACCCCAAAATGTGAATGAATAAGCAAAACTGTTTTTGCCTAACTCTAATCAAAAAGCCCTAAAACTTAAATATCTGAAGTCTGATATTTTTGGAATTTTAAAATGAAGAGTTAAGTAATTCCATTCCTCTCTGTGGTAGATTAGTTTGTATCAGACACCAGCCCTACTGCTGAGAACAACTAGAAAAAGTGAATGAAATATATTTAAAATAGATGTTTCAAGCATCATAAGGCTTTTAAAGCAAGAAGACATGAGGGAACAAGACCCTACAGGGAAGGAACACGTGGGGAGGTGAGCTCAATAGTCAGTATTGCTCTCCCTCTTAAGGTATTTGCTGATTCTCAAGTGATAGGCTAAGAGATAGAAAACTGAAACACACAGGCTAATTAGTATGGACAGTCAAAACTGGAATTCAGAACCTGTCAAAGAGTATGTGCTCTGGTGATTTTCCCAGGCTTTCAGTTAGTACGCTCTTGGAGTAATGAGTAATTTAAAGTGCACAAGGTGTATATTCCAAACTAGACCACACACTGAGTCATAAAACAAACCTCAATTAATTTATAAGGATTGACATCATAGAGAGTGTATTTTTTGTCCACAATCATAAATCAACAAAAATATTTAAGAAAACATCAGATGTTGAATATTAAATGACAGTTCTAAATAACAATGGCAAAATAATAAGAGACAGGATAAATTAGAAATATTTTGAAGTGAATGATAGTGAAAATATAGCATAATAAAGTTTCTGAGATTCATATAAAGCGGTGTTAAGAAGATTTTATCTTTTTGCTTGTTTAGTACTTTTAATTGATTTAAATATAATATTGGGAAAAAATTAAACCAATGATCTATAGCCATGCAGAAGTTTTTATTTTGATGAAGTCCCATTTCTTTATTATTTCCTTTGTTGAGGGAACAGACTGGTAAAAATATTGCTGCATGTAATATATGAGATTTTCCTGCCTATGTTCTCATCTAGGATTTTTATGGTGTCATGACTTATATTTAAATCTTTTACCTATCTTGAGTTTATTTTTGTGTATGGTGTAAGTTGGTGATTGAGTTTCATTCTTTTGCATTTAGCTGTCCAGATCTCCCAACACTATTTGTTGAAGAGGCTATTTTTACTCCATTTTATATTGCTGTCCCCTTTGTCGAATATTAATTGACCTGGGTTTATTTCTGGGCTTTCTATTCTGTTCCATTGGTCTATGTGTCTGTTCTTATGCATGTTTTGATTACAGTAGCCTTGTAATACAGTTTGATATCAGGTATTGTGATCCCTCCTACTTTGCTCTTCTTTCTCAAAAATGTTGCAGCTATTTGGAGTAATTTATGGTTTCATATAAATTTTTGAAGTGTTTGTTCCATATCTGTGAAATAAGCCATTGGTACTTTAATAGGGATTGCACTGAACCTATAAATTGCTTTGGGTAGTATGACCATTTTGATTATGTTAATTCTTCCAATTCATGGACATGGTACATGCTTCCATTTGTGTGTGTCTTCCTTAATTTCTTTCTCCGGTGTTGTGTAGGTTTCTGAGTATAGGTCTTTTACCTCCATGGTTAGGTTTATTCCTAGGGTACTTTATTTTTCGGGTTGCTCTATCAAATGGGATTTTTTCCTGATTTCTGTTTCTGATATTTCATTGTTGGTGTACAAAAGTGTCTTTGATTTCTGAATATTGACTTTGTATCCCACTGTTTTGCCAAATTCACTTATTAGGAGATTAGTTGTTTGGTGAACTCTATTTTCTATGTACAAATAGCAGCACAATTTACAATAACCAAGTGCTGGAAGCAACCTAAGTGCCCATCAGTAAATGAATGGATCAAAAAACAATGGTACCTTTACACAATGGAACACTACACAGCAGAAAGAAACAAGAAGCTCCTACCCTTTGCAACAGCATGGATGAAACTGGAGAGCATTATGCTAAGTGAAATAAGACAGGCAGTGAAAGAAAAATACCATATGATCTCACCTTTAAGTGTAACCTAATCAACAAAATAAACAAGCAAGCAAAATATAACCAGAGACATTGAAATTAAGTGGGAGTGGATAATGGGGGAAAAGAGGGAGGGTTTTCAGGAACAACTCTGAGGGACTCATGGACAAAACCAAGAAGGGGTGGAATCAGGGGAGGGAGGTGGGGATGGCTGGGTTGGGGGAAAGTGGTAGGGGGTAAATGCAGACAACTATACTTGAACAACAATAAAACAATTAAAACATAAAATCAATGATGTAAAGCTTCAAGTTAAGCAGCTAGAAAAAGATCAAAGTTACACCAAAGGATATAGAAGAAAGAATGACAATAAAGATAAGAAATAGAAAATAGGACCAGAGTATCCAAAGCAATCTTGAATATAAGAACATAGTTGGAAGATTTACACTATTTGAATTCAAGATTTATTGCAAAGCTATAGTAATCAAGGCTAAGTGTTTTAGACATAATGATCAACAAATTCATCAAGCCACAGACTAGATAGCTCAGAAATATAGCCATACTGAAATGGTCATTTGATTTTTTATTATGGCAGCAATTTAATAAGGGAAAGGAAAGTTTTTAACAATTAGTATAAAGAAAAGTGGATATGCATAAGAAAGAATTGAGCCTTAATGTCTACTTAAAACTAAAAACAAAAATAATTTAAGATGGATCACAGACCTAAACCCAAAATTTAACCATGTGCTTTTAAGGAAAAATGTAAGCAAATATTTTGGTCACTTATAGGTAGGAAACTATTTCCTAGATAAGTCACAGAAAACACTATCTATACACAAAAAGATAAATTAGGCTTCATCAAAATTAAGATGTTTTGTTATCAAAAGTCACCATAAAAATGAATAAGAAAGCCAGAGAGTGGCTTGCACTATCTATACCAGACAAAGAACTAGCATCAAAGATTACATGAAGAATTCTTATAGATCCAGTACAAACTCAGTAATAAAAAGACAAATATCTCAAAGTAAAAATATACATTTAACAAAAGAAGAACATAAGTGGCCAATAAGCAAAAGAGTACTCAACCTCATTGGTCATTAAGGAAAGGCAAATTAAAACCATGAGACATATCCACCAGAAAGACTAAATATAAAGGGAGTGAAAACACTAAATATTTGGGAGGCTGTATAGTGACTGGAACTCTTATGTTGGGTATGCAGAATGGGCAAATTTTTTTTTTAAATATGGCAAATTTTTATAAAAGTAAACACACATAATTCTATCCCTAGTTATTGTGCTCAAGAACAATTAAAATATATATTTCCAAAAATGGCTTGCATAAAAATGTTCACAGCAGCTATATTTATAACCCTTAAAAAGTACCCACAAAAGCATCAATGCATCTTAGAAACAGTATTTTGAATTAAATAAGCTTTACACAAAAAGGTATAAAATTCTAGAATACACAAAGCTAATCTAACATGGAAAGATCAGACAAAAGGTTGACTGTTCGAGGGAAGGGACAGGTTGATATAGAAGGAGCATGAGAAACCTTTCTTTATATTAGTCAGGTATATGTCAAATTCAGTGAATTTACACAAAATATTTAGCATTTCATTGTATATATGCTTTATATCAAAGGTGAAGATAAATCATAAACAAATGAAGAACTCCAATGATATATGTGCTGAAATATTTAGAAGAAAGTATATTGATGTGTATACAACTTTTAAAACCATGCATTGGTGGACAGATAGAAGGATATGGTGGATAAATACATGAAATTGATAAAGCAAGTCTAGTAAAATATTAATGGTAAAATATAAATAACATGAAAAAATTTGCACTATAAACTTATTTTGGCATTGCTGGATGTTTGAAAAAGTTTATAATAAAATTTTGGAAAAATAAGAGCAAAATAATATCACTTATACACACACACACACACACACACACACACACACAGAGGAATTTATTACCAACAGCCTTGAAAAAATAATTAGTAAAGGTAATTTGAGACAGAAGGAAAATGATCCAGGTTGGAAGGATGGGATTTCAGGAAAAAGTATCCAGAAGTCAATATTGGGATAAATCTAAATGATCATTTTCTAAAAAATCAGTATATGTGAAATTAAAATACAATTGACCCTTGAGCAACATAGGGGTTAGTAGTATGGGCCTCTGTGCAATCCAAAATCTACATTTAACTTTTGACTCCACAGAAACTTAACTACATTTGGTCCTTTGTGTCCATGTGTTTTGCATCTGTGGATTCAACCAACTGAGGATTAAAAATAACATTTTTGACCTGTGGTTGGGAATCTGAAGATGTGGAGGGCGGACCATACTAATAGCCTACTGTTGACTGAAAGCATTACCAATAACATAAACAGTTGATTAACACATATTTTGAATGTCATATGTATTATATGCTGTATTCTTACAATAAAATAGAGAAAGAAAATGCTATTAAGAAAATTATAAAGAAGAGAAAATACATTTATAATATTTATTGGAAATAATTTGTGTGTAATTGAACCTGTGCAGTTCAAACTCATGTTGTTCAAGGATCAACCTTACATGAAACAACAGCATTAAAGGCAGAACTGAAGTGAGTGGAGTTAAAATGGTCGAAGACCATATCCTATATTTGGTAACAGCACTAATTTATATTGAATTAAGTCAAAGTTGCATGTAATAATATCTAGAGTAAACACTGCATTAATTTCTAGGACTACCATAATAAATTACCACAAACTTGGAAGCTTAAAACAACAGAAATTTATTCTTTCACAGCTCTGGGAGCTATGTTCCCTTTGAAGGCTCTAGTGAAAAATCCTTCCTCTCCTCTTGTAGCTTCTGGTGGCTCCTGACAATCTGTGGTGTAGATGCATCACTTCAATCTTTGTCTTCATTGTCATGTGTTCTTCCCTTGTGTCTCTCTGTATATCTTCTCCTATTCTTATAAGAATATTATGTATTTTTTTCTTTTATTTTATTGCCTGTAATGAGTTGGATAGTGTCACCCTCAAAATTTATTTTATCCCTAACTTCCAAATGTGACCTTATTTGTGAATAGTATCTTTGTACTTGTAATTAGTTAACATGATGTAATGTGGCGTCAGGTTGGGCCCTAATTCCAATGGTTTTCAAGGAAACTAATAAAGAGGGAAATATAAAATAATTGTTAATCCAAAAGAAGTAAAGAGGAGAGATTAAAAGAAACATTAACTCAACAAACAGGAAAAAACAGTAATATATCACTAGTTACATCAACTGGAAATTGACTAAACTCAGTCATTGGAAATACAAAGATTTTCAAACTAGGGGAAAAACTGAATTAGACAGAGAATTAAATTATGTAAAAGCAACTGCTTTAAGGGTAGAACTGTGCTTAGTGGAGTTACAGGAAATGTAAAAATACAGAACATTTAAAAATAAAAATAAAGAAAATCTTCTGGAAATACTGATCAGATGAAAGCCGATGTTGCTATACTAATATCAGAAAAAGTGACCTTTAAACAAGAAGCATCATTAGAGACAAAGATATATTTTATAATGATGTAACAATTCTAAATTTATAGTCATATAACAGCATAACCTCCAATATATATAAAGTGAAATTCTAAAGACTTGTAGGACTTGTAGATAAATTAACAATATAAAAATGGGGACAGACTCATAGATGGAGAGCTGGATGACAGCTGAGGGGGGAGGGATGGAGCAAAAAGGAAGTAGGACTCATAGACATGGACAACAGTGTGGTAGTTGCTGGGGGGAGGAGGGTGTAAGAGGACAAAATGGAAATGGGAAAAAAACAAATATTAAATTAAAAAATCAAAAATAACTATATATATGTGCGTGTGTGTATATATAGTGTGTGCACACACAAACACAAGGGATCTGTCCAGGAAGTAACCAGCCACGTAATATTAAAAAATAGAGACATTCACTGAAATATAAGATACAAGAAACATTGTGCATAAGACATTGATGCCTCAGTCCCCTTCAAAGTAGGTGCCTTAGGACCTCACACAGTTCTCCCTGTCTCTACCACCTGCCCCATGGTATTTTTCTGAATCTCATCAGTGGTCTAAAATGTGTTCCCTTTCAAAGGTGACTTAGTTTTGGGAAAAGCCAAAAGTTGCAGGGTGCCAAATCTGGACTATAGGGGGAGCTGGTCACCTTGGTAATTTGATGTTTCACACAAAAACTCTGCAAGAGATATGATACATGAGCAGGCACCTTGTTGTGATGAAGCTGCCAGTCACCAGATGCCTATAGTTGGGGACTTCTGAATCATCCAAATAGTTTCCATGGAGAAATGTTCAAGCTTACTGCAAAATTTGATGCAGATTCATTGCTCTATTCACTCAGCCATTTTGAATGTGATGGCTGCCCAGTACACATGCTCACTCAATGACATCTATGACCCCCATTGACTAGTACAGTGAAGTCATCATTGTTCATACATATGCATCCCAGTCCACTCTCATTGATGCAAGGTTACATTGATATTGCACAAACCATTCTCATTATATTAACAATGGTTGGACTTTATCCAGACAGACCTTGTATACACTCATATCAAGAAAACACAGACAGAAAATCAGTAATGATATAGAAAACACAAAAAACACAAATAATAAACCTGAATAATTTGATATTTAGAGAATATTGCAACTGATAATTGCATGTACTTTTTCTATTCACCTGGACTTGAAATGTTCACCAAAATCGACCAGTTGCAGGGCCATAGCAGTGGACAAAAACATTCAAAATGTTGAATTCATCTATGAAACATTCTCTAAACACAGTTGCAATATCAATATAAAAATATAACTAGAAAATACCTAATTTTTAGAAGTTAAACAATAGAATTATAAATAATCCATGTTTCTATAAAGAAATCCAAGTAGAAGTTAAGTAATACTTTGAAATGAAAGGAAAGATAATGCAAACATCACATAAAGTTTTTGAAATGCAGCTAAAGTGTACTTAGAAGAAAATGTACTGGCACATATTAGTCAATTTAAAAAAAATTGAAATCAATGAAGAAGTAAAGAGAAGGGAAGAAAAAATAGAGAGAGGAAGGAAGCAGAAATTAATAAACTAGAAAAAATTCAATAGAGGGGAGCATCCAAAGGCTAATAAATTAATAAAAGTTCTAAGACTTTGGCAAGATTTAAAATAAAAGAGAGAAAATGTGAATTACCCATGTCAGAGATAAAATGAGGAACATTAGATACTAATGATATTGAAAAAGTAAGACGACGCTCTTACTCTTTTTTTGCTAATAAATTTGAAAAGGTAATAAAATTACAAATTTCTAGAATACTTAACTCTGAAATTGTCACAGAAGAAATAGACATTTTATATAATTTTTATATGCTAAGGAAATTTAATCTGTAATATAAAACTTTTCTACAAAGAAATTCAAGGTCCAAATGGCATTACCAGTGTATTTATCTAAATTTGACAAAAACAGAATATAGAAAAAGACAGAACACTTCCGATTCATTCTATAAGGCCAATATAACCTTGATACAAAAAACCTGAAAGGATGTTTGTAAGAGAGGAAAATGTAGGCCAATGACTATCATGAATATAGTTGCAAAGTCTTACTGAAAATATTAGTAAAGTGAATATTACTATATATATAAATGGAAATGTGTCATGACTCAAAAGCATTAATCCAATGAGGTTCATTTAATATCTAGTCAGTTGGTGTATTTACTACATTCATAATATAAAGAAAAAAATCACATGATCACTTCTATAAGTGGATCAAATTTAATAATCATTCATGATTTAGGTGAAAAAATTTCATAGGAACCTAATCAACAAAAGAAAAAAAGAAAGCTAAATATAACCAGAGACATTGAAATTAAGAATAAATGGACAGTGACCTGAGGAGAGGTGGGGGGATAAGAGGGGCAGAAGGGGGAAGGGTTTTCAAAAAACAACTGTAAAGAACACATGGACAAAACCGAGAGAGAGTGGAAGGAAGGGAGGGAGGTGGGTTTGGATGGTGAGGGTGGGGAGTGGTTGTGGATAAACTCAGACAACTGTAATTGAACAACAATAAAATAATTTAAACATTTTTCTTAGAAAACTAGAAACAGAAAGGAATTTCTATAATTGAATTTAGAAAGAAATCTACAAAACCTACAATATTAAATTTAATGGTAAAATATTCATTTTTCCCCTAGACTCAAGAATAGAACAAGGATACTCCCATTACCACTTCTATTCAACACTTTTATAAATACTCTAAATAGTGGAAGGACACACAATAAAGAAATAAAAGATATAAGAAAGCAAGAAATAAAACTATTATTTGTAGGCAACTGATTTAAATATAGAAAATCTAGATAATTATTTTATTTAGTGAAAGAATTCTGCAAGCTTGCTAGACAAAATATTTAAAAATTTCATAGCATTTTTAAACAAACCATTCCTGATTACAGAAGATGGTGGCAAGGTAGGTGGGAGCAGAGCCCAGTTCTCCCTGTACCCAGATGGAACACCTAGCCTATCATCTGAGGAACAGAGTGAACAGCCAATGGAATCCCAGCTTATATGAAATTTGGAGGCCAAAAATTGCAGAGAACATTGAAAAACAGATGGTGAGGAGATTGAGCTGGAACAATAAGGACCCTGGGATCTGCACAAGGACCAGGGCTGCTGTGCCCTCAGCCTGGCCCCTGCCACAGGATATGAGGAGGAGAATTAGATCACCAGCTCCCTCCCCTATCAGAGCAAGGAGGGCAGCCCAGCACCAGGAGGAAGCTGGATGGGGGGAATAGAGACAAAGTGGGAGACACACAGAGGTGATACACATCCATTGGGACTGTAAACACGGCACCAGAGAAACTGAGGTGCCAGGCAGCACCTGGAGAAGGGAGGAGTTGGGCCCTGTTGGACCCTGACTCGGATAGTCTCTGGACTGGTTGGAAAGTTGGGCTGTGTGAAAACACTTGTAAGAACTGCGGATAGCTGCTTTGTAAGGAACTCTCCAGCAGCAGCTGGCTTGCCCGAAGGTGATTTAAACTTCCAGCACCTAGAGACTGAGTGGCCAAGTGTGAAACTGCACTGCCCAGCTTCTCTCATACTGTGTGCAGCTAAGTGGCTGATTTGAGCCTGTCAGCTCATGGAGGACCTGGGCTGGAGACCAGGGAACTATGAATATTTCTGCCCAGATCTGGTCCCCATCCTCTCAAAACTATAGAAAGGGAGAAAAGCAGAGCCTAGACCCCCTCTTCCTGTGGCATCTAGGAAAACCAGCAGAACACACTAAACAGGTTTAAAGTCAGCAGGAGGCTTTTTTTGGTTCCTCTCTTTATTTTTTTTTCCTTTTTTCTTCCACTAAGTGACACAATAAGACGTGGAGTTACGGAGGGTCCAGAGACAGATCAAAAGGGGGAGCACAGGCTAACCTCAAAAACTGAGAAACTGAAACAAATCTCACTTTGCTATCTCAGAGCTGGCATTGTATTGATAATGTGTATTATTATTATTTTTTCATTAGTTTTACCACTTTTATTTTATTAGTATTTCTTTTAGTTTCTTCCTTATGTTTAGCTTTATTCATTTTATTTCTCTGTATAATTGCATTGCTTGACAGGTTCTCCTTATTCTCTCTTTATTGTATTTTAATTTTCCTTCTTACACTTCACCCATGTTCCAATAACACACAAATCTTGATCGGGTACTTTCTATTCTGGTTATACAACCAGATATTTCTTGTCATATTATTGTTGTTCCAGTACTATTGTAAATGTTCCATACAACTGTACATACCACACAGAAACACTCCCTGATCTTAGCCCACTTCACTTTAATTTGGAGCATTTTTATTGTTGTGGTTAACTCTATTCTCTTTCGCACTATGCCTACTTTCTATCTAATCTCAGTATATCTCATCATCTAACCTTGCACAAGCGCTCTATTTTCTGGATTCAGCTCACAATCATCTTCCTCTCTAACAAGAGTCTTATCTCTCTTTCACCATTTATACAAAGTGGCTAGTTAGGTGAAAGAAATATCACAGTTAACACTATACTTATCCAAAGAATCCCCTATCTCTTCTCTACTTGCTGGTATTTTAAATCCCATAAAGTACTCTCCCACTGTCTTAATCCATTTTTCCTACCTTCGCCACTGATCACAAATAAGAATAGGTGGGAGTTATAAACATCAGTATACCTGCTGGAGTAGAAACATCACCAAAAAAGGAACCGCCAAAAGGTAAAACCCCAAGTACAACAAGAGAGCCCACATAAACAGAAGAAAGGGTAAACAAAGAACATCTAGACAAGGAGATCAAAGAGAACACACCACTGAATCCCACAGAATTCCTACCATAGAAATTCACCCTACAAAGACAGCTAGCAAAACAAAACATCAGGAAGGACAGAAAAAAACAAAAACAGTCAACTAAAAATGGGGAGACAAAAAAAGAACATGCAATCAAAAGAAATGGAAGACACCCCACTAAAAGAGCTAAACGAAATGGAGGTAAGCACACTATCAGATGTAGAATTCAAAAGAATGGTTATAAAGATGCTCAAGAAACTCACAGGCAACTACAAGGAACTGAGTGAGAACTACATCACCATGAAAATCGATATAGAAACTATAAAAAACCAGGAAAAAATGAACAATAAAATATCAGAAATAGGACTTCCGCCAAGATGGCGGCGTAGGTGGACACACTCGCCGCCCGCACATCCAGAGTGTCTAAACAACGAATGCAGTAGCGACAAATTAAACAACCAGAACAGACAGAATCGAACTGAAGGGAAGTCCAACACCCAGGAGGTAGGAGAAGACGAACATCCAGGCCGACCCCGCCCCCAGAGGCAACGTCATCCAAAAAGCGACCCAGGTTGCAGGCACCTGCCAGCCGACAACTGCACCGAGATAAAAAGAATGAAAATGGCCAAAATGAAAGATCAGAACAAATTACAACTAACGGATGACGACATAGTCAACCTATCAGATGCGCAATTTAAAATGCTTGTAATCAAAATGCTAACAAAACT
>PVJI01024997.1:0-21111 GCA_004026765.1 Micronycteris hirsuta | reverse complement strand
TATAAGCTCCTTCTTCCTCTCTGCTGCGTAGAATTCCATTGTGTAAATGTACCATAGTTTCTCGATCCACTCATTTATAGATGGGCACTTAGGCTGTTTCCAGCACTTGGCTATTGTGAATTGTGCTCCTATGAACATTGAACTGCATAGGTTCTTTTGAATGGGTGTTTCAGGGCTCTTAGGGTATAATCCCAGTAGTGGAATTGCTGGGTCGAAAGGCAGTTTCATTTTTAGTTTTCTGAGGAAATTCCATACTGTTTTCCACAGTGGCTGCACCAGTCTGCATTCCCACCAACAGTGCAGTAGGGTTCCCTTTTCTCCACATCCCCTCCAACAGTTGTCTGTTGCTTTGTTGATGATGGCCATTCTGACTGGTGTGAGGTGGTATCTCATTGTGGTTTTCATTTGCATCTCTCTGATAGCTAATGATGTTGAGCATCTTCTCATATGTCTCTGGGCCCTCTGTATGTTCTCTTTCGAGAAGTGTCTGTTCATGTCTTTTGCCCATTTTTTAATTGGGTGTTTTGTCTTCCTGGAGTGGAGTCGTATGAGTTCTTTATTTATTTTGGAAATCAGACCCTTGTCCGATGTATCATTGGCAAATATGTTTTCCCATACTGTTGGTTCTCTTTTTATTTTAATACTGTTTTCTTTAGCCCCACAGAAGCTCTTTATTTTGATAAGGTCCGATTTGTTTATTCTTTTCTTTATGTCCCTTGCTCTAGGGGACATATCATTGAAGATGTTGCTGCGTGGAATGTCTGAGATTTTCCTACTGATGTTTTCCTCTAGGACTTTTATGGTGTCACGACTTATATTTAAGTCTTTTATCCACCTTGAATTTATTTTTGTGTATGGTGTAAGTTGGTGATTGAACTTTTTTTTTTTTTTTTTGCACGTAGCTGTCCAGATCTTCCAACACCATTTGTTGAAGAGGCCATTTTTACTCCATTTTATGCTTCTGCCCCCTCTGTCAAATATTAATTGGCCTTAGAGACTTGGGCTTATTTCTGGGCTCTCTATTCTGTTCCATGGGTCTGTGTGTCCATTCTTATTGCCAGTACCAGACTGTTTTGATTACTATGGCCTTATAATACAGTTTGATATCAGGTATTGTGATCCCCCCTACTTTGTTCTTCTTTCTCAAAGTTGCTGAAGCTCTTCGGAGTCATTTATGATTCCATATAACTTTTTGAAATGTTTGTTGTATGTCTGTGAAATATGTCATTGGTACTTTAATAGGGATTGTGTTGAATCTATAAATTGCTTTGAGTAATATGGACATTTTCATGATGTTGATTCTACCAATCCATGAGCATGGTACATGCTTCCATTTAGTTGTGTCTTTCTTAATTTCTTTCTTCAGTGTTGTGTAGTTTTCTGAGTACAGGTCTTTACCTCCATGGTGAGGTTTATTCCTAGGTCCTTTTTTTTTTTTGTTGCTATATCAAGTGGGATTTTTCATTGATTTCTATTTCTGGTATTTCATTGTTGGTATACAAAATGCCTTTGATATCTGGATATTGACTTTGTATCCCACTGTTCTGCCACAGTCACTTATTAGGTTGAGCACTTTCTTGGTGGAATCTGTAGGATTTTCTATGTACACTGTCTTTTGGGGACCAATCTGCCTGGCAATTGTAGCTCAGCCCTATGGGAAAGCCCATATGTGCGTGAGGCACACAGGATGCCAAACCCACGGATCGGTTCTGTCGTGGGAAATCAGGCCTGCATTATACCTAGGCTGCTTTGTGACTTGCTCTTGGCTAAAACTCTCTCACCCTGGAATGAGGCAGTGGATGCTTGCTGCGGTCTGTGCTGACTCTCCCAAGGATTGAAGTGTAACCAGACCAATTACTCTTATCATTCCCTTGCATTTGCAACATTCTTTCCTTGTTAATCTGTAAGAAGTAATCTGTACCATCCTTTCTGTTGCTGTGTGAAAAAAGTAATTACCTAAAGCAAACCTAGGTATAATGAATGAAAACCTTCTTTGATGTATGCTATGAGAAAGCCAATAAAAACCTGTTGAGGCAAAGATCGGGACACTCTCCTCTTGAAAGAGTGGCTGAGGCACTTAAAGGCGCTCTCCCCTCGAGAGAGTGGCCGTGCCGTCCCCTTTTTTCTCCACAGGATTTACGTAGTCCCTGTGAATTTATTTACAAATCAGCCACAGCATACGGATTCTCCAGGACGGAATCTGCAATAACTATCATGCCATCTGCAAACAATGACAGTTTTGTTTCTTCCTTTCCAATTTGGATGACTGTTATTTCTTTTTGTTCTCTGATTCCTGTGGCTAGGGCTTCCAATAGTGTGTCGAACAGGAGTGGTGAAAGTGGGCATCCTTTTCTTGTTCCTGATCTTAGTGGGAAAGCTCTAAGTTTTTGCCCATTGAGTATGATTTTTGCTGTAGGTCTTTCCTATATGGTCTTAATTTTGTTGAGGAATGCTCCCTCTACTTGCACTTTGTTGAGTATTTTTATCATAAATGAGTGCTATACCTTATCAAATGCTTTTCCCGAATCTATTGCTATGGTCATGTGAGTTTTATCTTTTCTTTTGATTATGTGATATATTACAGTTATTGATTTGTGAATATTGTACCATCCTTGCATCCCTGGGATGAGTCCCACTTGATCATGGTGTATGAACTTTTTTTTTTTTAAAGATTTTATTTATTTATTTATTTTTAGAAAGAGGGGAAGGGAAGGAGAAAGAGAGGGAGAGAAACAGCAATGTATGGTTGCCTCTCACATGGCCCCCACTGGGGACCTGGCCCGCAACTCAGGCATGTGCCCTGACCGGGAACCGAAGTGGGATCCCCTGGTTCTCAGCCCGTGCTCAATCCACTGAGCTACACCAGCCAGAGCGGTGTATGATCTTTTTAACATATTGCTGGATGCAGTTTGCCAATATTTTGTTGAGGATTTTACCATCTATGTTCATCAGCAATATTGGCCTGAAATTTTCTTTCTTTGTTATGTCTTTATCTGGTTTTGGGGTTAGGATGATGATGGCTTCATAAAGAGTTTGGGAGTCTTCCGTCTTCTTGAATTTTTTGGAATAATCTGTGGAGGATGGGGGGTTAGCTTTCCCTTATATGCTTTGTAAAATTCTCCTGTGAAAACATCTGGTGCAGGGCTTTTGTGTGTCAGAAGCTTTTTGATTACTGTTTCAATCTCATCAGCTGTTACTGATGTCTTCAGGATTTCTGCTTCTTCTTCATTGAGTTTAGGAAGATTATATTTTTCTAGAAATTTGTCCATTTCTGTCAGATTTTCACATTTCTTGGCCTATTATTGTTGTAGTATTTTCTTACAATGCTTTCTATCTCTGTGGTATCAGTTTTAATCTCTCCTCTTTCTTTTCTGATTGTGTTTATTTGAGTCCTCTCTCTTTTTTTCTTGAGGAGTCTGCTTGTTGATTTTGTTCATCTTCTCAGAGAACCATCTCCTGGATTCATTGATCATTAGAATTGTGCTTTTATTCTCCATGTCATTTAATTCTGCTCTGATCTTGGTTATTTCCTTCCTTCTACTTTCTCTGCACTGTCTTTGTTGTTGTTCTTCGAGTTCTTGTAGGCATAGGGTTAGGTTGTTTGTTTGAAATGTTTCTATCTTTTTTAGTTAGGCCTGTATCGCTATGAGTTGCCCTCTCAGGACTGCCTTTGCTGTGTCCCCTAAGTTTTGGATTGTTCTGAGTTCATTTTCATTTGTTTCCAGAAACTCTTTGATTTATTCCCTAATATCAGTTTTGATCCATTCATTGTTTAATAGCATGCTATTCAATCTTCATGAGTTTGAGTGTTTTGGGTTTTTTCCTTGAGGCTCGTTTCTAGTTTCAGTCCTTTGTGGTCAGAGAAGATGCTTGATATGATTTCAATTTTCTTGAATTTGTTGAGGCTAGTTTGGTGTCCTATCATGTGGTCTATCTTTGAAAATGTTCCATGTGCATTTGAAAAAAATATGTATTTTGCTTCTTTGGGATGAAAGGTTCTATATGTATCAGTTAAGTTCATTTGATCTATGACATTGTTCAGTGCCACAATATCTTTGTGTATATTTTGTTTGGAAGATTTTTCTATTTTTGACAGTGGGGAAGATCTGTCCATTTTTGACAGTGGGGTGTAACTACTATGATTGTGTTGCTATCCAGATCTTTCTTGAAGTCCTTCAAGATTTTCTTTATGTATTTGGGTGCTCTTATGTTGAATGCATATATATTCACAATGATTATGTCTTTTTGATAGATTCGTCCCTTGAGTATTATGAAGTGACCTTCTGGGTCTCTTTTTATGGTTCTCCTTTTGAAGTCTATTTTGTCCGTTATGAGTATTCCTACCCCAGCTTTTTTTCCCCTGTCTATTTGGTTGGAATATTTGTTTCCAGACTTTCACTTTCAGTCTCTGTAGGTCTTTTATTCTGAGGTGGGTCTCTTGTAGGCATCACATGTGTGGGTCGTGTTTCCTTATCCATTCCGCTATTCAGTGTCTCTTGATTGGGGCATTTAATCCATTTACATTTAAGGTTATTATTGGTAGGTACTTTTTCATTGCCATTTTTTTCGTACCTGTATTCCTCTCTCTTTCACTGTTTTTCTTCTTGTTCTTAAAGCAAACCCTTTAGCATCTCTTGTAGAGCTGGGTTGGAGGAGGTATATTCTTTGAGGATTCGTTTGTCCAGGAAGCTGCTTATTTGGCCTTCCATTTTAATTGAGAGCCTTGCTGCATAAAGTGTTTTGGTTGCAGGCCTCTGGTTCTCATTGCTTGGTTATTTCTTGCTATTCCCTTCTGGCTTGGAGCGTTTCCATTGAGAAGTCAGTTGCCAGTCTTATTGGGGCTCCCTTGTATGTTACTTCCTGTTTTTCCCTTGCTGCCTCTAAGAATCTCTCTTTATCTTGGAATTTTGCCATTTTAATTATGATGTGTCTTGAAGTGGGCCTCTTTGGATTCCTCTTGATTGAGACTCTCTGTGTTTCCTGGATTTGTGTGACTTTTACAGAAGTTTTCCATCATTACTTTTTCAAACAGGTTTGCTATCCCGTGCTCTTCTTTTCTTTCTGGTATCCCTATTTTACAGATATTATTACGTTTCATGTTGTCCTACATTTCCCTTAACCCATCTTTGTTCTTTCTGAGCCTCTTTTCCTTTTCTTGCTCTTTCTGGGTGTTTTTTTCTACCTTGTCCTCCAGCTCAGTAACCCAGTCCTCTGCTTCAACAAGCTTGCTTTAATTCCTTCTACTGTGTTCTTCAGTTCAGAAATTGTATTCGTCATTTCCTCTTGGCCCTTGTTGATATTTTCTATTTCCTTTTTCATGTTGATATAATTTGCAGTTAGTTCATTGTAGTTTCCCTGTAGCTTTTGGTAATTCTCGGTGAGCTCATTGAGCTTCCTTATAACCATTGCTTTGAACTCAGTATCTGATAGTTGACTTGCCTTTGTTTCATTTTGCATTCTTTCTGAGGCTTCGTCCTTTTCTTTCATTGGGGGATTGTTTCTTTGTCTTCCCATTTTTTTGTGAGGCTCTTCTTGTTAGCCTCTGCTTGTTATATTGATCTGTTGTGACTCCCTGGGTTTATGGTGTGAATTTCTATGGTAGAAGACCTGTGAGATTCAGTAGTGCAGTCTCCTTGATCTCCTGAGCTCACTGGTCTTGGGCTGTCATTTATGTTGGCTCTCTGTATATCTTTGGGTTTTGATTGTTGTTGGGTCTTTCTTTGGTGGGTCTTTTCCTCCAGCTGGTTAACTGAAGGGCACTCCGTCCACCACCTCTTGTATTTTGTTGTGCAGGTGTGGGCAGGGTGTGTTCAAGCTGGTTCTTCTGTCTGTACAAGGTTTTGAGGATTCTCTCTTGCTCTTGTTCAGTTGTTTATTCTGAGTAATTTCTCCACCATTTAGTTGTATTTCCAGATAGGTCCTGGGTTGAATTAGTGTGGCTTCTACTCCCTTCTTCACCTTCTGTTGTGATTTGTTGGTGGTTCCTTTGTTGGTAAGCTTCCTTTTCCAGCATGTATCCTGGTGTTCACAGCTTCTACCTACTCTTTTTTGTGATTTTTGGAGGGGGAAGGCAAAATGGTTTAAGACAGCAGGAGTGCATTCTATGATATTTAAAGTACCAACCTGTAGAGAAGAGATAGGAGATCCTTTGGATACGTATAGTGTTATCTGTGATATTTCACCCAAGTAGCTACATTTAAGAAAGGGACAGTAGATATGATTCTTGTTGTGGGGGGAAGGTTTGTGAGTTGGATCTAGAAAGCAGTGAGCTTGTGGAAGGTCAGATTGTGAGGTAAAGTGAGAGTAAAGGACAGAAAATAGGTTTAGTGTGTGAGAGAATAGAGTTAACCGCAACAGTAATAAAGTTCAGGAAACAGTGAAGTGGGCTAAGACCTGGGAGGGGTGCTGTGTAGTATTTACAATTATATGGAACAGCAATTATTTACAATAATATTGGAGCAACAATCAGATGACAGGCTCTATGTGATGTGGATAACAAGAATAGGAAGTATAGGACCTAGAGGAGTGTGCTAATGGAACACAAGTGAAGTGAAAGACAGTAAATTAAAAGTACACTATGAAAGAGAGAACAAGGGAAACTTCAAACAATGCCATTTAACCAACCAAGTGAAGACTAAATAGAAAGAGGAGAAATACAAAAATACTAGTAAAATGAAAGATGTAAGAATAGTGAAAAAAGTAATAATACAAATATACAATAACTCTCAAGTTCTCTGGAGTAGCAAAGTGAAATTTGTCTCACTGTCTCAGCTGTTGGGGTGACCCCTCTTTGGGTCTAACTCTGGTCTTTTTGCAGTTCTGGGTTGTCTCACTTGTGGGAATTTTTTAAAAAAGGAGAAGAAGGAAGGAAGAAGAGATAAAAAAAAAGGGAGAGAAAGGAAGAAGGATAAAAAAAGAAAGAAGGAAAGAGAGGAAGAAGGAATTAAAAGGAAAAAAAAAAATATTTAGAAAAAAGCCTCCTGCTGGCTTTAGACTGGCCAAGCCAGTTCTGCTGGTCTTCCTGGCTGCAGCAGGCTGAGGGGGAATTGGTTTTGCTTTTCTCCCTTCCTGAGCATCACTCGACCAGCCTCTGGCCCAGTTCCTCAGTTTGCTGCTGAGTCCCCAGTGCCCTTCTGCGCCCAGCCTAGGTCATCAGTCTACCAGTTACACTGTCCTTGAGGTGCACCAATTAGAGGTAGTTCGTATACCACCTTCTCCCTCTTTGCTGTCCTAGATGCTAGGAACTCTCAGGGCCCCTTCAAGCTAGTTCAGCACCCCCACTGTGTTAAGTCTTTCTGGGGATTCCTGACTCCCTGAGCCCTGCAGGGCATCTCCATCTTCCTGGCTCTGCAGGGCAGGGGTTCCATCAAGGCTGCTCCTGCAGATGCCAGTGCGCGCCTCGTCTGCTATTTTCCTGGAGGTGCAGGGGTCAGGCCCGCTTCTTCCCCGGGCCTGCGAGTGTGGCGGGAAGTGTGATCAGCAGCCGGTCCTACAGCAGGTGCGCACTGTCCTTGTGGCTGAGGGCCTGCGCAGAGGGCTTTCCTCGGTAAACACTCTCCCCAGGGCTTCACATGTGGGCAAGGGGCCTTCCATGCAACTGTGGGAGCATGTGCGTTTGGCTGGGGAGAAGGCCTAGTCAGCTGCTGCAGGAGAATTCCCCAAATAGCCAGGGAATGTCTCATTTTTCACTTTCGCTTTTTGAAAAATTCCTCTTGCTCAAGCCTGCCATACCATACAAGGGCCTGGCCTCTCACTCAGCACAATTCTCCAACCAGACCAGGGACAATCTGGGTCAGGGCCCATCATGGCCCAACTCTCAACTCTCCCCAGCTGGTACACACAGTCTCTATGGGTGCTCACAGCCTCCATGTGTTTGCCACTTTGTCCTTGTTCCCCTCCCTGCTACTTCAGGCAACCAGGTCTCTCCTGGTGCTGCTCGAACCTTGTTTGGCAGAGGAGGGAGCCTTTGACCTGGCTCTCTCCC
This sequence comes from Micronycteris hirsuta, assembly GCA_004026765.1. NCBI lineage: Eukaryota > Metazoa > Chordata > Mammalia > Chiroptera > Phyllostomidae > Micronycteris > Micronycteris hirsuta. The sequence continues at coordinate 13,127 of PVJI01024997.1, read as the reverse complement.
AAGAATCCCGCAGACCCGGCGGGCGCTGGGCCTGGGGCTGCTGATGCCCTGGTCCCCGCGCTAGACCCAGGGACCTTATCATCCTGAAGCACTCTCCTTACCATCTGATTTTTCTATGTCCTCTACAGTTTTTGGTCTCCAATCTTCATATATGCTGGGGTACTGTTGGCTGTTCGCTCTGTTCCTCAGAAGATTGGCTAGGTGTTTCACCCGTGTGCAGGGGGATATGGACTCTGCTCCCACCTATCTCGCCCCCATCTTCTCTACTCATTTTTAAGACAAAATATCTTTTTTGTCATTTGAAAGTTATACCGTGTATCAGTTATGTGTTGCTGCATTAATTCTGTGTAACAAACAACCATAAAAATGTTACTAGCATATAACAATAAGTTTATTGCTCATAGGATTAGCTGGGTGTCCCATAGGTAACTCTGCTGGTCTTGGCTTGCTTTACTGTTATAATTGGGACTGGCTCTTGCATAGGTCACCAATGTGATTAAGCTCTATCCCACTTGCTTCTCATCCTCCTGTAGTCTGTCTCAGGTATAATCTTATGATTGTTGCAGATATGTAAGAGGAAGCAAGTAAATACAAATGTATAAATACTTTTCAAATGCTCAGTCTATTCCTCAACTGTGGAGGAAAGATCCTTCTGTGTACTCTACTCAGTACCCTACGGCCATGAGATTGTCCAGTCTGACTGGTTGGAACAGGTGCATGCCAAGCCCTGTGTGTCTGCCAGGCTCCATTATCACTCCTCCTTGCAGGTGACTTTGGTGTTTAATATTTTTTTAAAACACAGTATGAAAAGTAGTTAGCATAAAGTAAAAGTTTGATAAGTTAGTTATACTTTATTGAAAGTATGAGTTTCTAGTTATCAAAAAACTTCAGGAAAGTGAAAATGCAATTTGAGAAAGATTCTTGCAATATAAAATATGTAATAATGTCATTTTCTAAAATATAAATCAGTAAGAAAGAGGCAGAAACCCCAATATTATAAAAATGGGAGTGCATCCACACATATTCTTAAGTCAAAAAAAACTTACACAGATAGGAGAGATTACTCACCTGGTGGCACAGTAGAGACTACTGTTGGGGTCTATTAACGTTTTTTAAACTTTTTACACTTGTAGATTTAATCCACTTTCTGAGTGGATTTCTAATCCAAAATTACTTATTGCAGAAGAAGAAGATGGTGAAGTAGGTGGGAGCTGAGCCCACTTGATCATGCACCCAACTGGGGCACTGAGTTGATCTTCCAAAAAAACAAAGGGAACAGTGAACAGAATGTTAGCTGATTTGAAGTTTGGAAGCCTTGTAATTAAAAATGGATTGAAGACTTAAATGTTAAACCCAAAACCATAAAAAATTTTTTTGCTGTTTTAATTGGGTGTTCTCTGCTTTTTTATCTTTCAAATTATTGATAATCTATTGTTGATTCCCTGTAATGTACTCTTCATTTCAGTTATTGTATTCTTTGTTTCAGGCTGTTTTTTATTATGGTTTTTATGCCCTTTTTAGGCTGTTGAATTTCTCACTAAGTTCCTTGAGCTTCCTTGTAACCATTGTTTCGAACTCTGTATCTGATAGTTTGCTTATCTCCATTTCGTTTATTTCTTTTTCTGGAAATTTCTCCTGTGCTTTCATTTGGGACTCTTTTTTTTTCTGCTTAATTTGGCTGTTTTCCTGTGTTTGTTTCTATGCATTAGGTAGCACTGCTATGTCCGCTGGGCTAGGTAGAGTGGCCTTATATAGTAGGTGTTCTGTAGGGCCCAGTGGCACAGCCTCCCTAGTCACCTGAGCTGGGTGTGGTAGGTGTGTCCCCTCTTGTGGGCTGTGTGCACCGCACTGTTGTAGTTGAGCCTTGATTGCTGTTGCCATGTTACTGTGAGGGATTGACCCTCAGCTGATCTGCTACAAGGACTGGCTGCGACTACAGTGGAGGCCAGGTATCTGATTTGTGCAGGAGAGGAGGAACTAAAAACTAAATTACTTGACCGAGATTGATTGGTTAATTATTGTCAAGGTTGTTATAATAATCCTGGTCTTCCAATAAATCTTCTCCCTATATACCAACCTGTTATTATATGTTAATTTTTTTCTTTGAATAATTTTGCCTTGGATTTTCTTAAAGTTTTATTCAAGAAGATAAGGCAATTTCCAACAAATTATTTGTTATGATGCCTGTGACTTCTCAAAAAGATGAATCAACAGTGTTTCTTTTTTGCACTTGTTCATTTACTTGTTGAATCAAATATGGATGAAAGTGAAGTAGCACATAAGCATAGAAGGAGAAGCTATGAGAAGATCATATTAGCATTTCTAATAACATGTATATTAATAATATGACAGATCTTAGGTATATACTCTTTTAATATATCTGGTTACTCGATATTTCCTAGAGAGATGATTTGTGTAAGAAATTCTGAAGTGTAATATATGATAAGTCTCAAATTTTAAGTTTTCATATAGCCATGTGGGTCACAGTAAGCATAAAATACCTCCTTGAAATAAGAAATTTTTTTTAAAAATCAAACTCATTCAAATAAACAAAATTTACTGTGAATCTTACATGTTTTCCAAAGGTTTTGCTATAATCAGATGCATATTATAAATTTGTCCAGTGATGACTTGAAATGGAACATTGAAGCAGTAGTTGTCTATACAGGTTGATCTGCTGAAATGTTAAACCATCAGCAATTACAGTTAATCAATGTTATGAATTATTCTTACAATTATTTAATCATAGGCTTTCTTTTAGCATTATACTTGTTTCTCAATCATTTTTCTCCATCTCTTTTTCTCCCTGCATCTATTTTTCATCTTGTCTATTGGTAGAAATGCAGAGTAATTTTAATGTGATGTATTGAAAACATTATTAGTCAGACATGCTTTAAAGGATGTATTCTAAAACCAAATACATTCTGTTGTGAATCTTTTATGATACTCATTTTACTTTCCTCCCTCCCTCCCATTCTTTCTCTTTCTCTCTCCCCCCTCACCTTCTTTCCTCTTCTTCTCCTCTTCTTTCTTCCTCTGTCTGAGGAAAAAAGGAAACAAGTTGTAGAGGAGAATTCTTTGAACAAAAAACTCCTTTATTAAAGACCCATATTTCTCATCCTTGGGGGACTGAATGAGAAACAAAGGAGGGAAGCATTTGAGGGACAAGATGCTGTGGTGATAGGGTTTTAATGGAGTAGAGGAAGGAGAGACTCATGGGACTTTAGAGGTACTAGGAAATAAGAGAAAACACCTTGTTTTAAGAAGGTGTTATATGTTCATTCTTAGGCACCACCACCTTCAACCCCCATGCTTATATATTTTATTAATAAAAACTGAAACTCTCATCTATCCACACATGTTTAAATGTGGTTCTTAGAGTATGGGCTAGGAACATGGCTTTATGAGCATAAGGTTACTTGAATTTCATTTAATTAAAATAGGAATCTAACGGCCAAATTGTTGACACATTTGTATTGTCTTTCTCATGTCCGAATCAGTCATTGTCTCAGCTAAAATGTTATCTTCATGGATAAAAAATATATATATGTACATATGTATATGTGTGTTTGTCTCTATGTTTATATACACTCACACCCACACAGACATATACTTATCAATTTACATTAAGAAATAATGAGAGGATAAACCATAAAATAAATTCTCTAAAGTGATTAAAGCATTTTCACTCCCACTACAGTGTACAACAGTTTCATTTGCTCCATATCCTCCCCATTTGGTGCTGTTAGTGATTTTGATTTTAACTCTTCTGATGAGTATGAAATGTTATATTATTGTGATTTTAATTTACATTAAACCATGTTGAGCCCTTTTACACATACCTGTTAGCCATTGTTATATCTTCTTTGTGAAGTCTATTTACTCTTTCACCCACTAAGAGGGGGTTATTAGCCAATCTTTTTTTTATTTTTAGGAACTTGTGTTCATTCTGAATATATTTTCTTTATCAGATATATGTGAACATATCCTCTTCTACTATTTGACAATAACATGAGGATATTATGTATGGAAAATATTGGTACATTTAATATTTCTAAACTGGCAATTTTGGAAGAAAAAGTAATTAGTATTTAAAACACAGACTTTATAGTTTTAAATTTAATACAAATATTACACTCCATTCTGTTTTTGGTTTCAGGTGCAGTTAAAATCTAGCATTTCTAGTCAGTATGTAATTCGGATGCAACCAACTAATAGATGCTTGTCTACCCTGGAATGTGCAGCTGTTGCTCTTTCCATTTTGGAGAAAAATAATTACATACAAGAGGTATGTATGACTATGGAAGGTTATGTAGTTTTTGAAAATAGGAGTTCAGTTAGATTTTATGTAGAAAATTTAGAAATGCATAGCTTGTTAAATTTGTAGTTCAAGTGAAAAGTAGAATGTATCTGTGATAGAGATTTATGTACGTTTATAACCTTTTCATCTCTGGTGCATTTCTTTTAGTTTAGCACTCCAGATCCCATTATTTAAAATTATTTATATATTTATTCTAAGCTGTGCAAAATATTTGCAATATGCTAAATTACACTTAAGTATCACAACATTAAATATCGGTTTCAGGGGAGCTAGATTTTTCTTCTAGTGTTTTGTATTTCCTTTTTAGTATACATTCTTCTGTACACAACTTTTTTCTTTTTAATTAAAAGAAGGACATCTTTTTTTGCATTGTTTCTTTTATTTGAAGAGTTATACCAACTTCTTGTTTATCTTATCAACTATGCTTAGAGTGTAAAAAAGATAAAACTTTTTGACAAAAACACCTGCAGAATATGAAAAGATTATAACCTACAATCATCATTTTATTTCCATGAAAGCCTGATGATTCACATATAATTAATAATCATCAATAAAGAATGATGTTTTATTGTGCTTATTAACATATCAAACTTTGGAATATATAAGAAACTTTTCACTTCCAGCAAAAGAAAAAAAATGGCAAAATAAAACTTATGTTGTTAGGGGTTTTTAATCACTGAAAGTTTTTTTTTTAAATATTTCCCACATACTTTATTTTTTTTAAGGTTTTATTTATTTATTTTTAGAGAGAGGAAGGGAGGGAGAGAGGAAGAGAAACATCAATGTGTGGTTGCCTCTTGAGCACCCCCCACTGGGGACCTGGCCTGCAACCCAGGCATGTGCCCTGACTGGGAATTGACCCTTTGGTTCGTAGCCTGGCACTCAACCCAGTGAGCCATACCAGCCAGGGCTTACGGAAAGGTTTTGATAAATACAACTCAAAAAGAAAAGTCAGAGGATAACAAATATAGCTTAATGAAGTTTTTAACTAACACACACCAAGTACTCTTTCCTCCCTTCTTTCTCTCTCTGTCTCTCACTCACAATACACTGTGGTTGCTGTTATAAAAGAGGGCGCCTTAGCCATGAAGGGAATTTCAATAATGGATAAAAGCTCAGGTCAGAGTAACTGGGCTAGTTACCACGCAAAACAGCAAAAGGCCTTCAGAGAAGGAGAGTTAAAGAAGGCCAGGAGCAAGCAATACTTGTTTTTGCCTCTACTCTTCTCTACCCTAAGACATGGAAAATGTCAGAGTTGGAGACGTTTCTTCTTTTGATGAAAGATGTAGGCTTTCATGGGTAGGATTTCTGTATGTGTGTGTCAGTATAAGTCGACTTTGTTTTGGATCTAGGCAGTTTCACTTTCTCTGTTCCTCTTATTTGAGAAAAATATTCATGAGGGACCCTAGATCCTTACCCCAAATGACTGGGAACTGTTTTCAGACTTTTCTCCCTCCATTCTAACCTTGTTACTTTCTTCTATGTACCTGTCCATCAACATATAACACTTAACATACTACCATACTTGTCTTTTTTTTTCTCTATTTTCCATTATTCCTGTAAGTTCATGAGAGAGGGAAAAAAACAAAAAAAAATAAACTATACTATATTTAGGTGTCTTAACATTGTTTAAACTGGCTTTTCACATAGTCTCTGTGTTTCCCTTTTTATTGATGGAAAACTCTGATCAGCTACCATCAGACCAAGGGCCCATTAAAAGTTCAAATCTTGAGGGGAAAATATAATATTCTTTGGCTATAGGTTTAAAATTTCCTCACCTTCTTTTGGGTTCTGGAAAAAAATCCTCTATCCTTTATTCTCACAAGTGGAATTCGATCTTTACTACAATCCTAAACAGAAGCTTTAATGTTGGTATTGGTAGTTTGATAACTAATAGGGTGGGGTTCAGGATAGGGTTTGTGCTAGTACTACTGCTAACTAATGCTGCTGTTGCTTCTCCCCTTCCCAGTTTTGTAACATATGTTATTTTGGTATTAATTAATGTACCATCATAGCAGGAAACCTATCTTATGTTCTGAGTATAACATCTATCAACAGACAAAGTTTAAGATACAGAATGGAGACATGACCCTTCATCTCTTCAGCTTTTGTTATTGTTATCTATGGATAAAATTGAACGTAAAATCCCAAAGTAATGGTGAGGTCCTAGAGTTCTCATTCTGTTTGCTTTTGTCAGCAGGAGTAGTCATACTACAGTCATCAGGAGTAGGAAAAGGATGTTTGACAATCAGATGTATGATTTGGGGGGTGCTAATGAGATAGTCGGCTGGAGTACGAGCTGAAGAAACACATAATGAAATATCCCAAGTTTCTTATTATTACAGATGGCAAAAATTTAGCTTTTTTAGTGAGGGAACCCCAAGGTCAGCCTAGTCAAATCTAGCTATAATTTTAAAAAATTGGTACATTCCTCTGAGGAACACAAATACTGTCTGCTCTGATCATAGGTGTTTTCTTTCTCTCCTAGGGAGGAAGTCCATGCCATACATTTTCCCCCAATAACCTTTAATTAGTAGCATCATCATAAAAACCTTAAGATGATGGGGAAATTAGTAATTTTTCAGCTGGCTTCATTCTGTAGAGGTAGGGCTCCTGCAAATAATAGCCTTCTTAGTCTATTGATTCATCCTCATCCTTTGTTCTTGAGCAGTTTTTCAAACGTTTGAAGTAGCATGATATGAGCCTTGACTTAGGTTTGAATTAAAACTTCATCATTTATCATCATTACTTTTTGACAGCGGGCAATTCATGTAATCTTTCTGTGCTTATTTTCTTATCTGTAATATAAAAACAGTTCACCTCATAGGATTGTTGTGAGAACTGAATGGGATAATGTGTATTAACTGCATGACACCAGACACTCAAATAGTTAATCCTTTTGCCCTTTCTTGCCTTGCTGATTAGATTGACAAAAATTTTGAACTGAAAGTTGGTGATTTTAATTCAGCTACAGTAATATTTACTAGGGCTTTCCATACCCTGGAAGCCTTGAGTTTGGGAATTTTTAAAATTATAGAACCATCTATACTTACAAAGTTTTACCTTGTGAACTTTTAAAAAAGATTTTATTTATTTATTTTTAGAGATGGGGAAGGGAAGGAGAAAGAAAGAAATATCAGTGTGTGATTGCCTCTCACACGCCCCCTACTGGGGACCTGGCCTACAACCCAGGCACGTGCCCTGACTGGGGATTGAATGTGGCAACCCTTCGGTTTGCAGGTCCCCATGCTCAATCCACTGAGCTACACCAGCCAGGGCCCTTGTAAATTTTTATAACTAGATGTGGCAAAGCTTTGTGCCATAGCTAAGGGCCTTAGCTCTGCTCAACACCAGTAGTTGGTAATAATGGTCCCTTGAAAACTCAGTTTGTACCTACAGACAAAAGGATTTACAAAACTTTGACATTCCCTCCAAATAACCTTTTTGTAACTTGCTAATTTTATAAGAGGATTTTTTTTTTGTTTCTCAGAACAAGTCCATGTCTCATGTAGCTTCACATTGCCTCAGATATGTTACTCATTTATATAAAAATATTATAATTTATTATCAGGAAGTATGTCAAACATTTTAATGTATCATCTTAGTGTACCATAATAACAAACTTATAAGGTAGACATTATTTTCCTCATTTCACAAATGAAGAAAACGAGGCAAAGAGAGGTGATATCTGGGGATATATAACTAGTACATGATTATGTCAGTCAAGATAGGCTGGATTGTTATGACCCAGCAATTCTACTTCCAGGAATATATCTGAAGAAATCTGAAACACTACTTCGAAAGACTATATGCACGCCCATGTTTATTGCAGCATTATTTACAATAGCCAAGATTTGGAAGCAGTCCCCCGTATCCATCAGGAGATGAGTGGATAAAAAAGCTGTGGTACATTTACACAGTGGAATACTACTTGCTTGTGAAAAGAAGGAAATATTACCCTTTGTGACAGCATGGACTGACCTGGAGAGCGTTAATGCTGAGTGAAATAAGCCAGTCAGAGAAAGACAAATGCCATAGAATTTCACTCATATGTGGAATTTAATGAACAAAATAAACTAACAAACAAAATAGAAACAGACTTATAAATAAAGAACAGACTGACAGCTGTCAGAGGGGAAGTAGGTTGTGGGGCTGTGTGAAAAAGGTGAAGGAATTAAGCAAAAAAAAAAAAAAGAAGAATTAAAAAAACCCTCAAAAAATACAGACAACAGTATTGTGATTACCAGAGGAGAAGTGGGGAGGGAGGAGGTAAAAAAAGGGTAAATGGGTAAACAGAGGATAAATGGTGATGGAAGGAGATTTGACTTGGAATGATGAACACAGAATGCAATAAACAAATGATGTGTTACAGAATTGTACACCTGAAACCTGTATAATTTCGTTTTCCAATGTCACCTAAATAAATTCAATAAAAGAAAAAAAGATGAAGTGGATTAGGCTCCAGTAATTTAAAACTCCCAAATTAGAATGGCGTAGTACAACAAAGGCTTATGCCTCTAATGCTGTCTGCCCAGTGGGATTTCCAGGAGGATCTCTGCTCATTGCAGTCACTTAGGGACCCAAGCTGATGGAGGCATTCCTGAGACATGTCATTCTACTTTCTTCAAGGAAAAAATAAGGGGAGGTGGTGAATAATATACTGAGTTTAAAGCTTCTTCCCAGAGATGGCACACATTATTTGTGCTCAAAAGCTACTCATATAGCCATGCCTAACTTCAAAAGGGGCTAGAAAATCCATTCTGATCATGTACCAGAGAGCACTGGAATATTTGTGAATAGCCCTCATCACTACCACAGAGATGGAACAGGGAATCTCTCTCAGATCTGTCTATCTCCAAAATTCTTTCTCTTAATTACCTCAGAAAATTAATAGATGCTTATCTTCGGGAGGTAAAAGTTGGAGGCCCTTGACCATAGGAATATTAGTGTTCTCCTGTCCATGAAGAATTTGATGTCATAAAATTGCAATAGAACCTTCAATTGTCTCAGTCTGTATATGGTCCTAGATATGTTTCCTAAGTACAGTGATTCAGAATCTAATGATTCCACTATGTTGAGTCTGTAAAGTAATATATAGTCATTTCCACATTTTCTCTCATTTGAAGAAATGAAGATATTAAAAGAAATTATGAGAACATATCTAAGGGACTTTCTACAGCAGTGTCATGCAGATTGTCCAATATATTGGTCTTTTTCTTATGTAATAGAGCACTTACTGCAGTGGTTGAACCATATAGGAATTTCATTTTTTCCTGTAAATAAGAACTGCCAAGGCTGGGATGCATCAGAGACCCAGATTTTTCCTGTGTTTCTGTTCATTATTATATATATTTGGTTTTAATCATCATGCTTATTGCCCTGTAGACACAAGTTAGAGGTTATTCCACCTCTAACAATACTCTTCCAGTCAAGAAGAAAGAGCAAGCCTCTGCCTGCTGAGTCTGTCCCATTTTAAAGAGACTCTCTGAAAGCCCCACTTAAGGACTTCCACATACATCTCATTGGATAGATTGTGTCATTACCCAGTGTCATATTACTAGTTGGACAAATTGCCTCCTTGGATAAAATTTTTGATTTTTTAATAAGAAAAGAATGGATGGATTATGAAGAAGCAACTACCAGTGACTGCTAAAATTTCTAAGAGTTTACTGTACATTAAAGCTATTAAGCCCTTTTTACTTCTTGTGTTGTATATGTGAGGGAATAAATTTTCACACAGACATTTTGAAATTTTTGTAGTTAAATATATCAGTTTTTTCCTTTGTTCTTTTTCTTCCTCTTTTTTTTTTAACAATCTGCTCAATCAAGTGTTGCTATTATCTTAAAAATTTAGATAAGTGTTCTCAGGCTCAAGGAAAGAATCTGACTCAAAATGTGTTTAAAACGCTGACATCTCTGTATGGTATAAAAAGCTAGTATATTGTTTTTATTTAAAAATTTTTTCATTTGAATAACTTTAGGAAAGGCATATGCTCCCATTTTTTTTTACAACCTCCACTATTCTCTGTTACCCTATGAATCCACCCAGTTCACATACTTATGTTAAATGGCTGGCCATGTAGGTATTTGAATTTAGACTGGTACATATACAGTTAGTATTATTTCAAATGCACCAAAACCTGGATATCCAACTTGTATGTGGTCCAGGGACTACTGTGCATTAGTAAACTACTTACCCATTACTGTCATCATCTAATTGTTATCAGGTAGCAGGAAGTTTGCAGCCTTCTGTAATTGAATCAACTAATTGTCATTATCTAAAAATTTATTACAGTCTCCTTGTTACAGATCAAATTAAAATCACAACAGTTTTTAGTGGGGCTTAAATATTTTAATGTATAAAGCTAAATTTGACTTTATCACCTATATGGAACATCAATTTGTGTCTTTTCACTGGAGTTACTTAGTGGTATATAAGGTATGGATTTAAATAAATTATTTATTTAGAAATCATCATATATTTTTAGGGTAACTATTGCTTTTCATAGTTAAAAGCAAATCATCACCACCACCATCATCATCATCATCATCATGCTTATTTCTAAAGAAAAATTCTATATAGAAAACCATGACTTGTCACAGACATGTTTTTAGGGTTGTTTTTCTTTATCTTAACAGACTTTGCTTCGCCCTCTTCAAGCTTTATGTTCTTTCCAGCTTCAGCATGGTGCTCGAATTCGCCATAGCAAGGAACACCTTCTGAAAAATGGATTATATCCTAAATCGATGCCAAAGAACAAACGCAAACTCAGGAAAATGGAACTGTTAATGAACAGTGTTAAAATTTAGTACAAAGGTTCTTACAGTGCTACTTATGGTGTCTTCAGCTGACAATATCAGATTAAGTTCTCATATAATTTGAGTCTATGGGTTTTTTTGAGTGTCTAAAGAATGAGGATTGCATACTGAACTTGCCCAGAACAATGCAAATCAAATAGCCATAAAAGCAAACAAACATAAATTACACTGACATGGTGAAAAGCAAGATTTTATACTGTATTTTTTTAAATGTGCCTCTATTAATTTTTTCAAATTCATAATTTGAGATGTGATTAGGTATTGAGTTGGGTTAGAAGTTTTTATTTTAAAGTGGAAGAAAATTGTTGTGCCTGATTGGAACCGTAATGTTTTTGTTAATGTTTTATAGATAATTAAGTGTAGACCTATATTAGAGGATACCTGCATCAATCTGCAATAGTATACATGAGCTTTATAGTTTGAAATAAGTAACAAAAATAATAATCAAGCAGTTTAGATTGAATTTACTTATTTCATAAAACAGTACAAGAGAATAAAAAAAGTAAATATTCTTTGGGGACTAAACTCAGCTAATGTGATTAAATGTTCTGTTAATGCCCCTAACTTTTTTATTAAATTGTAATTAACATATAACATTATATTAGTTTTAGGTGTACAACATATTGATTCGATATTTGTATATTATGAAATGATCACCACAATAAATCTTGTTAACATTCATCACTATACATAGTTTTTTTTCTTGTGATGAGAAATTTTAAGATTTACTCTTTTAGCAACTTTAAAATATTCAGTACAGTATTATTAGCTATAATATAATCATCAAGTAGTATGTTATGTCCCCATGACTTATTTATGTTCTAACTGGAAGCTTGTACCCTTTGACCCACTTGACTCATTTTGCCCACACTGAAACCCCATCTCTGGCAACCACCATTCTCTGTATCTTCGAGCTTTTTTTTTTTTAATGATTCCACATAAAATTGATAGATGGTGGAGTCCACTTCCCCCTGCACATAGTTGAAACACCTAGCCGATCTTCTGAGGAACACAGTGAGCAGTCAAAGGTATCCCAGTATATATGAAGATTGGAGGCCAAAGCTATAGAAGACATTGAAAAACCAGATGGTAAGGAGAGTGCTTCGGGACAATAAGGTCCTGGGGACCAGGGTGGCTGCAGCCCCAGACCCGGAGCCTGCTGGGTCTGACACAGGATTCTTGGGAGAGAGCCAAGTCAACGGCTCCCTCCCCTGAAAAACAAGGAGGTTTGAGCAGCACCAAGATGGGCAAAGATGCTTGAAGTCGCGGGGCGGAATAAGGACAAAGTGGCAAACACACGGGCAGTGGGCACCCACTGAGACTGTGGACACAGGCTGGGAAGAGTTGGGCCGTGATGGACCTTGACCCGATTGTCTCTGGTCTAGTTGGAGAGTTGGGCTGTGTGAGAGGCCAGGCGCTTGTTTGGAGTGGCAGGCTTGAATCAGAGGAATTTTTCAAAAAGAAAAAAAAAGAGGTACTCAGTGTCTATTTAGGAAATTCCCCCGCAGCTGCCTCTGCCCTCCAGTCTGTGCCCATACAGCCTTCGCAGCTTCAGCCGTGGGCCCAATTCTGCTGCCAGGACTGTGGCTGAACCCCTACCCCCGGCCACAGCAGCAGAGGGTGCAGAATCGTGCCAATGACCCCAGTGGTGCACCACGGAAACAGCTGACCCCCACCCCACTGCAGCTGTCCCCGCAGTAGAGGAGGCTAGCGTGCACCCAACCCACCACCCTGGGTGCAGCAGTAGAGGAGGCTCGCGCCCGCATTCATACTGGCAGTCACATTGGTGCCCCCGTCCTGCAGCTGACTGGCTCACTAAGAGGGAGGCAGAGATGCCCCTGCAGAGGAGAGCAGCAGGGCTCAGGGAGTGAGCAATGCCCAGACTCAACTCCGTGGGGGTGCTGAACTACCCTGAAGAGACTCTGACAGTACCTAACATCTAGGACAGCAAAGAGTGAGATGGCGTGTGAGTTGCCCCTGATAGGTA